>SNQJ01S0123917.1:0-26275 GCA_010110895.2 Picea sitchensis
ACAAATTTATAACAGCAGAGAAACTTAGTGTCTTAGCTTGGTCAAAGACAGACCAAGAAGACTGCTGATAGGACCTGGATTTTCTACATTCTATCAATTGATATTGTACCAGTTGTCATAGGAGATTATCCAGTTGGATAATAATGACGGTGCTCATGATACTACCAGTTGAATGGTTTGTTTGTGCTCAAGACCATACCTCCCTAGCTAGGAGGGAGTGTTAATATTATGGTAGCTTCGGGAGGTATGAACCTCTATTGTGAACTATGACGAGATTAGAATATTCCAGAAGGAAGCAAAGAAGTAAAAGAAACCCTAGACGAGATGTCGGCTGCAGAAATATAATTAATATGAATTAATTAGTACCCAGAAGGAGAAGTCGGCCCCAGTAAGTCTACCAGAACCACTATAAATACAGGGCGCCATTTCTCATTATTCACATTCTCAAAATTGTAGAGAGCCAGTTGTGTGCACTGCAGTTGGCAGTTTTGTGCGCAAGTTTATGGGGAAGAGTGTTGCGTCAGTTTCTGGGTGGGACTATCTTAGCAGCTTTGGTTACTTTTCTTGCCTGGTGCATTAGCCTTGCTTGGCTATTGATTGCTACCAGTATTCCTCTTTGTCAAGGTCAAGGTGCTCGGAGGGTGGCTTCAGCCTATGGTTGGGTGACAAGGGTATTGTCAATGATAAAATGAGCACAATCTTTCATATTCTAACAGGGGTGAACCATGTATATCCTATGTTGCTATGCTTTGTGCGATGTATTGATATGTTTATGTGTTTACTTGCTTAGTGTTTTGGCATAGATGAATGATAGATAGATATGTTTTTGCTTTGTGCTTAATAATATGAATGAATGCTATATCTAATCTATGTGAATATGCTTAGTACTTGAATATACTAGATCTAGGTGAATACTGCGCTGATCTCTTGTTAGGATTTATCTGCGCTATGAAGTAAGGTTGAATACTAATGATCTATAACTGCTAAGTGTTATGTTAAAGTGTTACAATCATAGATCTGTGTCCCGGCTAAGGTTGCAGACACCAGAGTCCTGCAACCACCCCTGCCTCTACCTCGAGTGAGACTACATCTGCTTCGCAGGTGTTGCTGAAAGGGTCAGTAGTTAGGGTTTTGTTGGTGCGTTGTTGAAGCATTGAACCCTGGGTCTTCCCCTGTGCCAACAAATGGTTCCGTTACCGGGACCTGAAAATGTGATTGTTGGGAACTGAAGAAAAGAAAAAGCTTTGTGCATAGATCTGTTGCCCTAATGCACAGTATTCTACTTGACTTGTGAAGCTCTGTCATAAGAAGAGAAGTCAGATCTGAAGAAAAAAGGTAAGAACTAAATGCCTTGTGCTCTGATAGAGGTAAGAACAATGAAAATTTTTAAGATTTGAAAGCTTTGTGATATGAGAAAAGAAAGATAAGTGGAATTTTTTTTGTTTCGACAATAGGAATCTAAGTATATTTGATAAATTTGGTCCTAGCTTGAAAACTAGGGCACAGTTAGAAGAAAGAAGATTTGATATGAATATATATGATAGACATAATGAAAGGTATGTTATTCCTATGCATAGAAAGAATGTTTGGACTAACAATTGGATGCAGGATCCTAGAAATATTTTTTTGCAAGTTAGTCACTGTGATCCTAGTGCGCAGTACAGAAAAGGTTGGGGATCGTTTAAGAGAAAGCAAGGATTAATTCTTTGTTACAGTTGCAGAAGACCAGGACATCTTGTCAAGGAATGCCTTGATAAAAGACCTAGTTGTCTTTGTTGTAAATCTATGGAACATGAAGTTTTGGATTTCCCTAGAATGATTTCTAAGGTTGAAAGGATGAATATGACATCAGAAAACCCTGAGGAAGATCAAGAAACTAAGATCATGGAAGAACCCCAGAAAGAATCACAGAATGTATTACTACGAATGAAAGAAACCATGAATGGTCACAAAAATGTCAACCTATCAGAGATCTTCAAAGAAAAAGAGTGCATAGAAACAAGAATAGGAGACTTCGACATTGACTGTTTTCTGGATCAGGAAACACAAGTGAATATCATGACAGAAAGAACCTAGAAAATTTTAGGAAATCCTGCTATGATTCCTTCATTGGGAGGAATAGGATTATTTAGAGGAAAGCTTATAACCCTATGTGGAAGACTCACCCAGATATCTATGAGTGCTCATGGAATTTCGACAGGGGAAGATTTTGAGGTTGTTAAATTTATTGATAACAACGCCCCATTTTCTATGTTACTAGGAAAAACCTGGATTGAGAAGGATTAGGCCAGAAGAAAAGAAGAGGAAGTCTTAGAACAAAAGAAGCAAGAATTAAAAGATTTCATGACTTGGAGGATAGCGCACTTGATTGAAGAACAGGAGAACAGATCAAAGTTGTTTAGAACTATAAAATTGGATGTCGAAATTGAAAGAACACAAGAAGACTCACAGAAGAGTGGAGCACTACCTCAGACAGAGAAGAAGTATTGCCCTTGAATCCTACGAAAGAATCTCAACAACGCGAAGTTACTATTCCAAAAGGAGATAAGAACCAGAATGGAAAGAGCACTATCGAGACAAAGATCACAGGGAAGAAGGCTAGAAAACTCAGTAAGAAGAAAGCAAGGATCGAAAAGTTGCAGAAGGTTCTAGAGAGGACTTCGTAGAAGGAAGGCTTGCAAAACTAGAACTTCGTTAGGATATCATAATAGCACAACATGGCACTTCTCCATGATGAAGCAATATGACCGTTGGAAGCATTATAACCATTAGACTGACGCCCCAAATGGTTAGAACAACAGTTATGACCAAAAAACTCGTCATCAGACCATTGGGACCGCACCGCAATGGACAGAACTGCATTGATGAAGGCTTCTCGCCCATTGGATAGATCTATTACCTCGTTGTCTACTTAGTCTGTTGATTGTTGCATCGAAAACACAATTGCAAATTGCATTCACACCAACGAGAGAACTCATTGCTACCGCGTTGTGTTTACTGATACTTCACCACCTGTTCTATTGCATTGAGCATTCATTCATCGACCTGAGTTATCCGATCAAGAGCGTGTATGTCGAATGAACTCAGCATAGCTAAAAAGTGTGTAGAAGAAGTATTAATCGATATGATGGCCGAAAAATTAATGTCCGCAGGGATTCAAGCTTCATCAACGAGAGGAGTGCAAGCCTCCCCATCGACTGCTTGTGGATCTGGACCATCTCGAGCTGCAGCTGAGAAAAGAACCAAGAAACGAGATGACTTGGCGAATGAAAAGTTAATCCTGACTATCCTTCCCGACTACATCCCGCCTTTGGATGGCTTAGTGAGTCGTGACAGTGTCCCCAGAGACTTCGATTACACCCTAGTTACTGTGTACCTTCTGAAGGGGATACGTGCAGTTAGAAAACAACAGGATAAGATCGCGAAATCAAAATTCAGCGACTTCAACCTAGGGGACCGCAAGAACCATAGTATGCTCACCCCTCACAGGTACTTGACTGGATGAAGGGGAAGAACTCAAGGATAATCCCCCAACCATGGACTATGAACCTCGCGTAGTCCACCATCTTGAATGTGATGAAGATTCCACATTTTGGAAGGCACTAGGAGTTTAACGCATGTGTTAAGCTCATGTTATCGTGCTACCATGGCAGCTATCTATGGCTATACAGATGCATCACAATCGATCTGATGTCGATCCATCGGATCACCGGATTGAGCATGCAGGGACCAGACCCACGAGACTTCTACCCAGGGAAGGCTGCAGATCGCGCCCTAGCATAGGGGATTAAGGATACATATGGTGATGTAGAAAATGGGACGCGAAGCTACAAGGTATCTTCCATCCAGAATGGCACAGTGCACCTGGCCTACCAGCGGATCGCAGGAAAGCTAGTGAGAAAGAATAGACCTACGTAGGTCATAGGGTTCGTTGTCGACCTCGCCAAAAAATGTGTAGAAGGACTCCAGATGAACTGGGAAAAGTGCTTAGTCAACCAGCTTGAATTGGATTGTCGCGAAGCTGAGGATCAGGGCTAAGAGTTCTATTTCAGCTAGTTATTGATCCTCATAGCATTTACTACCTGGGAGATGTCGGAAGGTACGACCTTCCTGGACATTGATCCATTCGAGCCACTCGCTGTGAAGTTCGCCACGCTCTAGTACTCGAGTGATATGGGAAAACAATGGCAGTCGAACGCAGTATTCCACACATACTATCTCTAGTTAAAGAGGGTTATTGGGGTTTCCCTCATATGACACCAAACACCTTGCACTGGTTCAGACCCCTCATGAATTTCCACGTAGATCGACACTTTATTTATATCACTGCACGCGCAGACGAGCAATATAAAGAAGAGCTTCAGTCATACTATAAGCTCACAGAGGAGGAACTCGAAGAGATAACTAAGGACTGGTCTATAGATCTCCTTATCCTTGCTAACCCCATAGAAATGTCTGATCCCAAACTAATTGGCATCTCAGAGGCCACTCACGAAGAGCATGACAACCTTGGAACCAGCAGAAGGAAAAAGATAGAATAGGTACAGAACCTAAGAAGTGCATCAGACGAAACTCCTTCATAATCACCTGGACGAGGAGATAATAACGAAGTAGATAAAGAAGATACTAATGGAAAAGAAGATCAGTAGAAATAAGGCGAAGTAACACCACCTAGGGATCATGTTGATGAGGTTGATCCCTCTAAGAAAAGAAAGGTTTCCCCCACGAAACCTACCTCGCAGAAGAAATACAGAGTTAGTAAGACCAATTTGTAGACTGTGCTCACGCTCGATGACTTCTACTCCATCATCACAACCGTATCAGATGCTTTGCATAATATTATGAAGAACACATAAGCCAAGAAATAAGCCATGTATGAAAAAATTGAGATAGAACTAAGAGGGGTACAACAGGCCCTTCAATCCATCCGCGTAGTATCCACTATGCCCCTGCCATCAGAAGAACTAGAGTTGGGGGATGAACCTGACCAACTCTGCAGAATAGTTGATGCGACCGAAGCTCACCTTCATCGAGCATAAGAAGAGAAAGAACATGCCACGGTGGCCCTGAAGCAAGAACAATAGGAAATGGTAGAGAAACATCGAGTTGCGCAGCAGGAGAAGGATGATCTCCACACCAAGTTCGAAGAGGAGAGAGAACAGATCAAGCAAGACAAAGAGAAGTTTCTTTCATAGCAGCTCAAAGTCAAAGAAGCAATCAGCAGAGCACTTCGCTCTGTGACAGGCTTAGAGTAAAAGACAGACGAACCAGTGGAGCATCAGGTTGCGCAGCTTGCGGAAGCTATCTAGCAGCTTCAACAGAGAATCGCAGACCAAGAGCTACAAACAGTGCCAAGAACCCCGCAGGATGTGTGAGACGAAAGAGAATCCATTTCCCGAAGCGCAGTTAAGAGGATCAGAGCACTCACTCTGGAATGTAAAAAACTTAGCAGTATAAGTGCACACACCTACAAGTGACTTACTGAAGACCCTGAACTAAAGGCACTGGAGTCACAACTCCAGGAGGCAAAGCAGAAAACAGCGACAATACAGGTGCAGTTGAAGCTCATGTCAACAGTTGAAAGGATAAAGTGATCCCAGGAACAACACATTGTTCAACAGCAGGTCCACACTATACAAAGAAAAGTCATGGAAGTGACACAGAGGCTTCAACCAATCAAGGATGAAGCGTGCCAGCTGTTTGAGGAGATTGAAGGCCAAGGAGCAGAGATGGAACAAGTAGTCACTGCAGTCGAAGAACGCTTAGAGGGACCTGTCAACGAAGAAATTATCCAAGAGTTCATTGAGCAGGAGGCCTTGGCACAGTAACAGGTCGAAGCAGCTCGAGTCAAGCTCGAGGATTTTGAAGAAGAGATACCCAGACTAGAGTGACTCGGGACGAGTCATAGGTGAGTGTTGGGGGCCTGTTGGCCCATTGACCAAGTTTTGAGGATCTTTGGTCATGTTTGACCTATTTTGGGAATTCAATAGGCTGTCGAAGGTGGAGCACAAGTCGAAGCAGATATCGCGGGATCTAGACCCCTTGTTTAGGGATTTTTGGGTTTTGGGCTTATGTAACGGGTATGGGGATGTTGGCCCATGGGTTTACTCGTGTTTAGGACCACTTTGTAATGTATAAATAGATGTCTAGGCGATGTAGTAAGGGGCATGAAGGGTGATAATGACATCCTTGTGATGACATGCTAAGTGCAAGTGGAAGTTGTACATGCTTTGTGCATACTGTGAGAAGCTTGCAAGTCTAAGTGCAAGTGACTGTAAGAAACTATGTAAAGGATTTGTGTTGTGATCTAGCTCGGGGAAGGAGGATCTAGCGGAGTGTGCATAGAACTCCTGTCCTATGCGGAGTAGGATCTCATGGCCCTGTGCATGTAGAAGATTGACAGAAGATAATAAAAGATAAGATGATTCGATGGACGTAGCCCCAGGCTGGGGTGAACCACGTATATCTTGTGTTGCTATGCTTTGTGTGATGTATTGATATGTTTATGTGTTTACTTGCTTAGTGCTTTGGCATAGATGAATGATAGATAGATCTATTGATGCTTTGTGCTTAATAATATGAATGAATGATATATCTAATCTATGTGAATATGCTTAGTACTTGAATATACTAGATCTGGGTGAATACTGCGTTGATCTCTTGTTAGGATTTATCTGCACTGTGAAGTAAGGATGAATAATAATGTTCTATAACTCTTAAGTTCTCTATTAAAGTGTTACAATCACATATCTGTGTCCCAACTAAGGTTGTAGACAGTGGAGTCCTGCAACCCTGCCTCTACCTCGGGTGAGACTGCATATGCTTCGCAGGGTTTCCGAAAGGGTCGATAGTTAGGGTTTTGTTGGTGCGTTGTTGAAGCGTTGAAACTTGGGTCTGCCCCTGTGCCAACAGTATCATACATCATTCTTTAATATATACTAGCATTATTTTGTTATGGCATCTTGCCATACCTGTTCTCATGTTGCTTCTCCATGATAGGGAGCCTCATAATCAATGAAGTGGCTCATGGCTGAAGGGTAGCTCAAAAATCTCTTTTGCTTTCTTGAGATGTCCCTTGAGGGACTTTTATGTTTCTTTGCCTTCTTCAGAGTTTTTTCAAGCCTAAGCAGGCCTTTTATGCCCTACTACAATATCTCTAGGCATATCAACCGGAGCAACTGGATCAACTGGAATAATGTTTGTCTCCCGCTGAACTGCTAAAGGGGGAGAAGGTATTGTGTCTTCCTTATTTTCTTTTTGTTTTGACTCCCTATGAGTCAAGTAACTCTCTTTGAAGTATGAAGGATGGATGTCTTCTTAACTAGTATAATAATCAATCAATAAGGTTTTGACTCTCGTACCAGGGATAATGGTCCGAGTCATGAGGGCTCCCACACTAGAGATAATACCCTTCACTTATTTAAGAATGCAATCAACTATAAATTTAATGATCAATCAATTTACCTAGATCTACAATCATGCTCAACTTTATATCTTTTTTAGAGGAAATACTTCTCATCTCTCTTATCTTCATCTTTTTGAGGTGGGTTTGGTTCATTATCAACGATGGAGGCATATTGTCTTCCTTTCTTCTTGGTTGGACATTTTCTTGCATAATGTCCATATTTTTCACATATGAAGCACTGAATCTCTGGAACATCTCTTCTCTCATTATGACCTAAAGCTGATGGAGTCTTCTCATCTATGAATGTTTGTCTGAAGTTTCTTTTGAATCTTCCTCCTTTATTTGTCTAAAGTGCAAGAGCATGGTCGTCATCAGGGGAGTCTTCCACTCCTCTATTTCTGAGTCTAAATTCTTCTTGAGTACAGTCTGTCCACAAACGATCAAAAGTTGGTAAATTTTCTCTTCCACTGATGCTTTGAAGAAAAGGTTCCCAGTGTTTTGGAATATTGTTAAGAGTAGATAGGACAAGTTCTCTGTCAGACATGATTTCTCCAATGGAACCTAGTTTTTCTTTGATCTCTGATATCTTCATAAAGAATGTAGCCACTATATCACATTTTGTCATTTTGGTACTTTGAAGTTGTCCCTTTAAGGTGAGGGATCTGAGGGTGTTGTCACTTTCAAACATATCTTTCAGTGCTTCATACATTTCATAAGATTTATTTAGGTTAGCAATACGAGGTAAGAGATGATCTCTTACTGAGTAGATGAGTATCTTCCTTGACTTGACATCTTCTTCTCTTATTATTTCCTTCTCTTCATCGGTAGTTGTTTCTAGTAAATTCTTTTGTATCACACTCAAAAGGTCATATTCTTCAAGGGTGACCTAAAGCCTTGAATTTCAGGAGTTGAAGTTGCTTGATCCATCAAGCCTATCTTCCACTAAGGTTCTGTTCTTTATATTTTCAGATTTCTTCACAAATTCTCACCAACTGGACTTAGAGAACCTAATGGAAATGATAGGATAACACTTGTAGGTTTTGTTGGGCTTATGACTACCAAAAATAATCCTTAATAAAGTTTGTGTCCTGGAGGATGTCTCACACAACTATAACCATAAACACTCCCTCTCATCTAGGGAGGCATTCTACATCATGCTAAGTCTTGCACGGAAGTACTCAAACTTTTTCTTGGCTATAGTCATCAACATTCCCTCTCATCTAGAGAGGTATTCTTCACCAAGCCAGTTTGGTGAAGATGTCTGCAATCTGCTCATGTGTAGGAAGGAACTACACGTGTACTTCTTTCCTCTGCATCATGTCTCTAAAAAATGATATTTTATCTCAATGTGTTTCGATCTATCATGAAATAAATGGTTCTACAAGAGATTCACATAACTCTGGTTATAATCATAGAATCCATCTCATGATCAAGTAAATCTGTCAGAAGCTTTTGAATCCACATTGCTTCGCACACTCAATTCTATATACTTTGCTTCTGTGGTACTCAAGGCCCCGGAGCTTTGTTTCCTACTGCACCAAGAAACCATGGAAAACTTCACTGTAAAACAACAACCGAATGTTCTCTTCCGGTCCATTGTACTTTCTATCCATTCTGCATATATCTGAAAACTCAAGTCTATACTGGAGGAATATCTCAGGCAATATCTAACTGTTCCTCGTAGATATCTCAATACATGTTTCACTGCTTTTCAAGTGAGTCTATCTCGGTTGACTCATGAATTAGCTAAGTAAATTCATTGCATAACATATATCGAGCCTGGGTTTAACCAGACATATCAGTGATCCAATCAATTGTGGAACAATCTTGTCTGGATCATCATCATTTCAAATTCATCATCATCGATGTAGGCATGGATTTGAATTTAGTCATACTGAACTTATTTAATATCCCCACTGTATATTTTTTTTGACTTAGAAAAAGTCTTATTGGTCTTTTGTCATACTTCTTGTCCCAAGAAGTAGTGCATCATACCCATATCCTTTATCTCCAAATCAGAAGTCAAATATTTCTTGTATCCAACAACTTGGCTTCTGGATCAAGTGTCTCATCATAGACAACTCCCTATATTAGTGGGAATCCTCTGGCCACAGATCTCAGTTTGTATTTCTCAACACTTCCATCAGTTACATGCTTGATTTTATAAAACCACTTGGAACTCACCGTAGACTTTCCTAATGGTATCATAACAATGTTTCATACATCATTCTTTAAGATATACTGGTATTCTTTTGTTATGTCATATTTCCATACATGTTCTCTTGTTGCTTCTCCATGAAAGGGAGCTTCAGAATCAATGAAGTGGCTCATGGTTGAAGGGTAGCTCGAAAAACTCTTTTGCTTTCTCGAGATGTCCCTTGAGGGAATTGTATTTTGCTTTGCCTTATGCATAGTTTTGTCAAACCTAGGAAGGCCTTTTATGCCCTACTACAATATCTTTGGGCATATCAACAGGAGCAACTGGATCAGCTGGAATAATGTATGTCTCCCTCTGAACTGCTGAAGGGGGAGAAGGTATTGTCTCTTCCTTATTTTTTTTTTGTTTTGAATCCCCCTGAGTCAAGTAACTCTCTCTGAAGTATGAAGGATGGATGTCTTCTTGACTAGTATAATAATCAATCAATAAGGTTTGGACTCCTATACCACGGATAATGGTCCAAGTCATGAGGGCTCCCACACTAGAGATAATACCCTTTACTTATTTAAGAATGCAATCAACTATAAATTTAATGATCAAACAATTTACCTGGATCTGCAATCATGCACAACTTTGTATTTTTTTTAGAGGAAATACTTCTCATCTCTCTTATCTTCGTCTTTTTGAGGTGGGTCTGGTTCAATGTCAGCGGTGGAGGCATATTGTCTTCCCTTCTTCCTAGTTGTACAATTTCTTTCATAGTGTCCATATTTGTCACATATGAAGCACTGGATCTCTGAAACATCTCTTCTTTGATTATGACCTGAAGTTGATGGAGTATTCTCATCTATGAATGTTTGTTTGAAGTTTCTTTTGAATCTTCCTCCTTTCTTTGTTTGAAGTGCAAGATCATGGTTGTCATCAAGGGAGTCTTCCACTCCTCTATTTCTGAGTCTAAGTTCTTCTTGAGTACAGTTTGTCCATAGACGATCAAAAGTTGGTAAATTTTCTCTTCCACTGATGCTTTGAAGAAAAGGTTCCTAGTGTTTTGGAAGATTCTTGAGAGTATATAGGACAAGTTATCTGTCAGACATGATTTCTCCAATGGCATCTAGTTGTTCTTTGATCTCTGATATCTTCATAAAGAAGGTAGCCACTGTATCACCTTTTGTCATTTTGGTACTTTGAAGTTATCCCTTTAAAGTGAGGGTTCTTAGGGTGTTGTCACTTTCAAACATATCTTTCAATGCGTTATACACTTCATAAGATTTCTTTAGGTTAGAAATACGGGGTAAGAGATGATCTCTTATTGAGTAGATGAGTATCTCCCTTGCCTTGACATCTTCTTCCCTTCTTATTTCCTTCTATTCATCGGTAGTTGTTTCTGGTAAAGTCTTTTGTATCACACTCAAAAGGTCATATTCTTCAAGGGTGACCTGAAGCCTTGACTTCCAGGAGCTTAATTTGCTTGATCCATCAAGCCTATCTTCCACTAAGGTTATGTTCTTCATATTTTCAGATTTCTTCACAAATTCTCGCCAACTGGACTTAGAAAACCTAATGGCTAGGCAAGGCTAGAAATTTTAGATTTTGTTGTGATTATGACTGCCAACAATAAGCATTAAGAAAGTCACATGAATAGTGATGAGATGAAAAGGCTCCTTCAATGGGCTACAGAAACCCTAAAGCCAAAATTCTGCAGAAAATTGCGAAACCCTAGGGCCAAAATTTCAAAAAGCTTGGATTTTCACTTTGAGAGTTTCTGGAGGTGTGCTGGAGGAGGATGTACTATACTATGTCAAAATTATCCCCAACATCCAAGTATTAAGGACTAGAACACCTCAGAAAGGAGGGTCGTACGAATTTTTTGGAAACCCTAGGAGGGTCGTACGGTTCTGCAGAGAAGAGAGGAGAGTAGTATATGCTTGTGAAATTGGTTCTTCAAGACCTATGCTCTGATACCATGTTTATTTTTCAATAATCAAGGCTTAAGAATGAAGTTCATTCCATTTTAGCATTTTACTTAAACCATAAACAATTTGTTGCAACAACCAAGATCACAAGAAGAAACACCATGCACAAGTACACAAGAAGTATCCTGGGAAACCCTTCTCAACAAGGGAATAAAACCCAGCCAATCCTTTGCTATATTATTCAAGAGAAATACCTTCACCACCATAAACACCTAGCACAAAAGAGGGTTCTCACAAACCCTAGAAACCTAGCGCCCAAGAGAGGTGCACACTTTTCCAAAGAACAAGTGTTTGCTGAAATTTTCAAACTCACACTTGTGATATGATTCCTCAATGGGGAATTTATCTTTAATTATATTAGATTTAACCTGTCAACAATAGTGTCTATTGGCACAAAAAGTCCATACGTCAATAACTTATGTTTTACATTGAGGTGGGGGCGACATGTACCCTTTACATTACAAATAGGGTTACGGGTAAGTTTGACTCTTGAACAATATAGAAAGGGATCTCATACACCCACTAGTGATCAACCACTAGGGTTACATCCATCTGTGCTCAGCCATAGGGATTTCCATATCTCTATCTCACTGTGTCTCACAAAAGAAAGACACTCAATAGTGCTCAACCACTAGGATCATGTTCATCTATGCTCATCGATAGGCACGTCCAACTCAACAGATCTTCTTTCTCACTGCATTACATAGGAGAGACATTTGGAGTTCATCATCTCAACTCTCTTCTCAGAGGAGGCTAATACATCGTTTCATTTATGTCTCAAAACGATGCACCCGGCTCATGGGTTTTCAAACGTTCACTTGTGCTCAGCCACAAGCATATCCAACTCAGCGGATCTTATTTCTCACTACGTTACACAGGAGAATCATCTGGAGTATAATATCAACTCTCTATAAGGAGGAGGTCAGCACAACGTTCCAGTTCTATCTCAGATAGGAACCACACACCCAATTCATGGGCTCTCTCTCAGGTCTGTGTCCTGGAGGATGTCTCACGCAGTTGTAATCATCAACAATAGGAAGGCCAGTAATGTATATTGTATATGAATAAGATGATGTAGAGTTAGAGCAAGAAAAATATGGGTCGAAAGATGAAGAAGACGAAGAATATGAACCAGGCGTAGGAGACAATGCGTCAGTTCTTGATGATGATATCAATGAAGATATTCTTGAAAATGACATTGATGATGATGATGATATCATTAATCCTTTCAACATTGTTTCTTAACAGGATGTTGATACAGATTTCGAGTTGGATGATCAAGAAGAAGATACAAAAGAAGGATGATACAATTGTTGTGTTGGTCGATGAGGTATGTAACTAGATATTTTAATTTGTATCAATTATTCTCTTTAAATAATTTTGTATGTGGGTTAATTACATGTTTTTAAGTTTTATTTCATTTTTGTTTTGGTAGTTTATATGCATGATTACTATGTTTCTTTTGTTTATTTTCTATTTTATAGATTGGGTATTGGGGAGTTGAGAGTGATTTGAGGGAGGGGAGGGGCCATGTGAGCTTCCACCTTCATGTGGTTGGCCTTGTTTAGTAGAGAATAAATTATTCTCGAAACCAAGAGAAGTTCATTCATTCATATTTATACTCAAATATCACTCACATACCCACTCTATATATCGATCCATAAGATTTTGTATTTAAATAATGATTTTGTACGATATGGGAGGGTTTCTAGACTCAAAGATAACTCACATACCCACTCTTTGTATTCATCATTTGTTTCATTCAAAACCAACATCATGCCAATTAGACCCATGATTTTGGTCATGGCAAGAAGAAGGCGATAGATGAGATTTTGTATTTAAATAATGATTTCGTCCTAATATTAATATTTATGGAGAAAAAGAGTACTTAGACAAGAGAAAAATACAAAGACATAAAATAACTTGAAGCTTGTCATGTGATTAATGAAGTACTTATTTGAACAACGCAGATATTGCGCCATGCCCTTGCAATACTAGTAGATGTTGTTGGCATGTTTACAAGATAAGTGTGCTTGTCATTGATGGCAAGATCAGAGTTTGCAATGACGAAAAATAGGAAATATGCAATGATAACATCGAGAATGACGAAGATCATGAGAAATTGTTGTCTATAAATCTCAGGAGGAATAGCGCAGAGTCGCACGCAGATTGCAAGTGTGCGCCAGGGCCAAGGTTAACTAGTTGTCAAAACTCAGGAGAGATAGCGTTCTCAGGAACTTAGATGGACCATAGAAATCCTTGGAGGGAGAAATGAAGATAGTCGTGCGCCACTAGATTCAGTAAAACTATGAGGAGGATAAGGTCGAGAAGCTATCCAACACTCGAGAGATAGGAGCCGTCAGTCTCAGGGAATATTGAACTGTAGATTCGGCACCCGTGGATATCGGGAATTCGAGAATCGAGAGAATAGAGGTGAGCCAACCTCCAAATCCGCAAAATGAGAAATTGCAATAAGATTTGAGTTGTTAGATCATGGGGAGCATGAGCCGTTGATTTGGCACCTGTGGATATCAGGAATTCAGGAATCAGGAGAATAGAGGTGAGCCAACCTCCAACTCCGCGAATTGCGAAATCGTGATGAGATCAGAGCCGTTGAATCCAGAGGACATGTGGCGGGAGATCAACATTTTGTTGACTCGCAAATCAGGAAATTCAAAGGTGATAGTTGTAGAAACTTGCGATATGTGAAGTCGCGAAATGATCTGGGTCATCACATCACTAAGAGATCTCGATCGTTGATATGATATGAATCATTTTTGAGTTTCGCGAGTTAGGAGTTTAGAGGCAACTCATAGCAGGAAATCATGATTTGATCACAACCATCGATCAAAGGGAGAATGAGGACCGTTGATTCAAGAAGGACATATGGCAGACCACGTCAGTAGACTATGTCAGCAAGGACATGTGGCGCAATTAGACAATGACAAGTGTCAAGTTGATTCAGCATTTTAGGGACGTGGAAACCATAAATCCGAGTGACACGTGGTAGTTGCTCGGCTCATGACATGTCATCGACCGACGCAAGAGTTACGTCACTCCGAGAGTTTTTATTCGGGAGTTTTACCACCATTACTCATCCAAAGACCCGAAGTCCCGAAGCGGAGGATAGCCATTGGATTAAAGAGGACACGTGTTAGTGGATTTTCAACTGCGGAAAAAATCAAAGGAAGGATGAACGAGAGTTTGAGAATTGAAATCTATGAAGTCTGGAGACACGAAGGAGATCTTGATCGTTGATCCGAGAGGGACACGCGTCATTGGATCGTGGACTCTCGGTGAAATGCTCTGGGAGAAAACAATAACTTGAGAATTGAAATTCCTGGAGCCCGGTTCGCGAAATCAATCTCGTCCATTGGTTTGGAGGGACACGTGTCATTTGATTGCTGAGACTAAGGATCGCGCATGGATAAAGGAAAGAAGTCAGAACCATCGATTGAAGAGTACAGATGTCAGCAGATCTTCCATTCTGGAAGATATCTAGTCAACAACAACAGGGCTTGAGAGGTTAAACTCTTGAAGCTCGGATCACAAAGGAAACCTCATCCGTTGATGGAGGTAGGACAGATCTGGTCTGTGGACTCGAGAGGACAGATCTAAACCCTTCGTTCAAGAACACCGTCAAGATTGTGATATATACGGTCGTGATCCATTGCGGGGCCAGAACATGCTCAGGCCTTAATTTTTCATGGATGTGCTCGCAATCGTGTGGTCACATGAAGTTCATAGCCCAAGGTCATATCGAGAAAAGGAGCTAGCACTCACTAGACCAAGATCGGGAAGTGCCTTTTGAATAGGCGTTTGGTCACCGCTGGTGGTCACGTGAAGGAAGGGGCTTAGAAGCCAAAGATGCCACAAACAACTGACTTTAACTAACTGAGAAGACGAAGACTCTCGATTGCCAGAGAAGTTAAGGAATCTTAGCATAACGGCCACTGATGATGAACTCACAGGCAACAGAACTGTTAGAGAAGATGGAGAGTTTTCATGATGATCAGGAGAAGACTCGACGTGAGAAATGCATGCAGAACAGTGTTGTGAAGTGATTCTTCTATAAATCCATGGAGGAGTAAGGAAGAGCTACGGTGAACAACCTGTGGGGTAGAACAGTGACGTTGTGAAGAGAATGCAGAGGTATTGCGCATGAAGAATGCATAAGGTGCACAGAGAGTATAAAAACGCAGAACAAAGAAGAGTTGGGCACAACTGTGGAGTATAATTCATGTGTGTAGAAGCATGTTGTGTGTAGGGGCTGAAGTGCAGAAGAAGCAAGGAACAAAAATGCATATCTGAGAGAAGAACAAAAATCACAGCAGACGCGAGGAGAGAAACATTGATGCAGGAAGGGCAGAGCAGTGTAGCAGAACAGTGATGAGTGTTAGGATATTTAGACACTTAGGAGTTAGTNATCTTTTTCTTTGCATTAATAAACTGTTCCAAGTGGTCACATTGGCTAGGGTCGTGGATGTTTCCCCGTAGGGGTTTTACCACGTGAAAACATCGGTGTGTTGCTATTTGATTTGGTTATGTGAGTGGTTACTGAAGGTGTTCGTCCTTTGTTGGAGTACCTATGTTGTCGAACATGGTATTAGAATAGACTTAGGATTTTTGCACTATTTCCTTGGCCTCCAAAGTTTGCAAACCAATGAAGGATTTTTTCTTTTCCAGTCTAAGTATGCTTGTGACCTTCTTCATCGCTTTCACATGGATGATTGTAAACCAACCCCTTCTCCCTTCCAGTCTGGAGTCAATCTTACTGCCACGTGTACTTCTCCTGAAGTTGATTCCACCCTGTATCATCAGTTAGTTGGTAGCCTCTTATACTTGAATCATACCTGTCCTGATCTTTCCTTTGTTGTTGGTCTTGTTGCCTGGTATATGCAAACACCCCATGAAAGCCATTGGAAAGAAGCTAAAAGGATACTTCACTATGTTCGTGGTACAGTTCAGTTCAGGATACATTATAGTTCGAGGGGGAATCCTTTATTGGTTGGTTTCACTTATTAAGATTGGGTCGGCGACCCTGATGATCAGAAGTCTACTGCAGGTTATGTTTTCAGCCTTGGTTCGGGACCTATCACTTGGGCCTGTAAGAAACAATAGGCTATTGCACTTTCTTCAGTAGAAGCAGAGTACTGAGCAGCGATAAATGCAATTCAGGAAGTCTTGTGGCTTCGACAGATCCTTTCAGAGTTTGGATTCCAACACCAGCATCTGACTAGCCTTTGGTGTGACAATCAAAGTGCCATCAAGCTCGCCAAAGACCCAGTTCAACATCAGCATAGAAAACACATCGAGCTACACATGCACTTCATCAGAAAGCTAATTCATGATCAAGTTATTGAAGTTGTCTTTTTCCCTACATAAGATCAAGTTGCAGACATTTTCACAAACTCTCTTACAGAAGCGAAGTTTTCCAAACTTTGATCTATGTTAGGAGTTCAGGAAGTTGTCATTAAGGGGGGATAGGCTCTAATACCTCCTTCCTTCTCCTATTGTGTCACTATTGTAAATCCTTCAATCGTATCACAAGTTGTTCTTAAGGGGGGATGTTAGGATATTTAGACACTTAGGAGTTAGTTAAGATCTACTTGGTCTAATATGTCGTTAGGTAAAAGTGTGTTTCCTAGTGTGTTTGTTTAGTATGCATTTGTAGTTAGGAAATTCGACGGTCACGATATGTTCCCGACATAGAGTGATCCGATGGTTCATACTCTCCTCGATCTTAACGGCCATTGATTCGTGGATTAACACCTGATTGGTCCATGATCTCTATTTAAAGAGCATGGAGGGTCATTTTCCAATGATCGATTGTGAAAAACTCTCTTGTATAATGTCTCTGTAATATTTTTCTTTGCATTAATAAACTGCTCCAAGTGGTCACGTTGGTTGGGGTCGTGGATGTTTCCCCATAGGGGTTTTACCACGTGAAAACATCAATATGTTGATCTTTCATATGGTTATGTGAGTGGTTACTAAAGGTGTTCGTCCTCTGTTGGAATACCTGTGTTGTCGAACAATGAGACTAGTAATCCATAGATAAATGTTGTTTCATTGTGATAAAGTTGTGAAAAACAAAGATTTATATTTCAGGGTGCTAGGGAGGATTGTTGTCCTCAAAAGTTTCAAGTGGTTGCTTGAACACAGGGAGTTGTAGCTTCCATCTAGTTGCAGCCAGGAAAACCAGGGTGGTGCAAGGGAGAACTATTGTTCTCTATTATACAGGTTGGTTCCTGTGTGATTGGAAGTTGGTGCTTCCATACAGTTGGTGCTGGAACACTCAGGGAGTAGGTGCTTCCTTCTAGTAGGTGCTAGAGAAACCAAAGAGTTGGTGCTCTCAGCAAGTTGCAGCTTGTAAATCAGAGGTGGTAGCCTCACAATGAGTTGGAGCTCATAAGAATGATAATGTACAGAAAATAAAGATTATTTATCATATCAAAAAGAAGAGGTTTTTCCCTTTATGGGTTTCCTCGGTAAATATCTGTCTCTGTATATTTCATGTGTGTGATTGATGTTGAATATTATATTGCTTACCTCCCTGCATTATTGTGATTTTCATTGCGCTCTTTGTAAAGAACTTAAATAAGCATAATTGTTTAANCCCCCCCCCATCTCAGTTGTCCAACAATTGGTATCAGAGTCGGTTCCTTTTATCTAAGGGTAGATCCTAGAGATTAAACATGACTAGCCATGAAGGAACTTCAACCAATAAGCCCCCCCTATTCAATGGAACAAATGTTGCCTTCTGGAAAGTTAGGATGAGAACCTACATAATGGCTTTAGGTGTAGATGTCTGGGATGTGGTAGAGACTGGTTATGTAAAGCCAGTTGTACTAGTCTCTAAGGATGACAAGCTAGAATTCAACTTCAACACTAAGGCTATGAATGTTATTATGAGTGGTCTTACAGAAGCAAAATTTGTAAAAGTTATGCACGTAGAATCTTCCAAGGAAATGTGGGACAAACTCATTAGTAGTTATGAAGGTAATGAGAAGGTAAAGTATGCCAAGATTCAAACCTACAGATTACAGTTTGAACAGCTAAAGATGAAAGAGGATGACACTGTTGGGAAGTATTTTCTGAGAGTTGAAAAACTAGTGAATGCCATGAAGAGTCTTGGTGATAAGTTTGAAGACGTAGTTTTAGTCCAGAAGATTTTAAGATCTTTTCTAGATAGGATCAACCCAAAGGTCTCTTTCATAGAAGAACTTAATGATCTAAAAACTCTGCCTTTTGATCAAACTATAGGAACGTTGACTTCATATGAAATGAGGATAGGTAAAGATATATCCACATCTAGAGAAGCATCATTTAAAGCTGATAAGAATGAGGCCTCTGAGCTTGATGAAATTGAAGCAAAATTTGTGAGAAGACTAACAAAAGGATCGGGCAAGTACCAAGGAAAATTTCCCTTCAAATGTTTCAACTATGGAAAGATAGGTCACTTTGCATCTAAGTGTCAACACAAGAAGGAGGATCAAAATTCTGAAGGAGAAAAGAAGTTCAAACCCAAGAGATTTGGTAAAAATAAAAGTTTATGTGTAAACAATGATGCATCTTCAGAAGACACAAATAGTGACTCCTCATGTGAAGATAAGGTTAATGACTTTATGCTTATGGCCCAAGAGGATTGTGATAATAAAAGCACAGGAAGTAATGTTAACAATGAAGAAGTTGTGGTTGACTTGGAAGGAGAACTGATCAGTGCTCTAGAAGAAATTGCCAGACTTAGATCTAAGAAGAAAAAGCAAAAACAATTGTTGATACAATTTGAGAAAGAAAATAAAGAACCTAATGAAGACTTTGCCCTACTAAAAGTGGAATTAGAAGAGGCAAATAAAATAGAGGACATTTTGAAACAACAATTATCAGAAAAGAAGGTAAGATGTGAAGCCTTGGAAGAAGAGGTAGTAAAAACTAGAAAAGAGATGGAAAGGTTTAAAACATTGTATCTTCAAAACATTCCAAGCATTAAAGCCACATCAGAACTAAATGACATTCTGAGAAAACATAGATCTTCATTGTTGAAGATTGGTTTAGGTTACGTAAATGGTTCAAGTAGCAAAGAGCCAGAAAGCAAAGAGCCATTAAAGATGATCAAGTTCCAAGACAGCAGACAATCAGACCATGAGAGTACTCTATCACCTAAAGCTAATAAAGACAAGATGATCCCTGATCAAAAACAAAGAGATCAGAATATGGAGAGACAAATTCCAAGAAGAAGGCCATCCTTCAAGTACCAAAATTTCTATCATGGCTATTGTTTTTACTGTTCTAATTTTGGTCATAAGATTGTAAACTGTCAAATTAAGTTTAGAGACATGCAACTGAGGAGATCAAGAAATAAACAATCTTTACAACATAGAACTAAGCAGCCAATGAATAGACAATGTAGCACCAATCACTTTGACCTACTGAACAATGAGCTCGAATGTTATAACTGTCATAACTTCATCCACAAAGCTGCAAACTACCATTTAAGAAGTACAAGGCAGATACAAGGATAAATCCTTTATCTATAAATGCCAGCACATGGAAAAAGAAAGATAGTGAAAAATGTGGTCTAGTACTTTCATCTCAAAAAACAAAATACCCCTGGTATATAGACAATGGATGTTCCAAGAACATGACTGGAGACAAGGATAAGTTTATGTCTATAAGTAAAAGAAAAACAGGAAATGTAACCTTTGGAAATAATGAACCAGGTAAAATCCAGGGTAAAGGGATGGTGAGTTTGAGTAATGGTAAAGGAAAATCCCAGGATGTTTTGCTTGTAGATGGGTTGAAACATAATATTCTCAGTGTAATTCAAATGTGTGACAGAGGATGTGAAGTGGTGTTCACTTCCAAGGATTGTAAGATAAAGTTTGTAAACTCAGGACAAGTGGTGGCTAAAGGCATAAGGAAAGAAAATAATGTATATGTGCTAAAAGAAGATAAAGAAGAGTGGCATCTAATAAAACACGATGAAAGTTGGTTATGGCATAGGAGACTTGGACATCTAAACTTTGACCACTTAATCAAGCTCAAAAATCTTGAGGCAGTAAAATATCTTCCAAGAATATCAAAGCCACAAGACTCTGTGTGTAAACCCTGCCAAGTAGGAAAGCTAACCAGGACACAGTTTAAATCCAAGAGCTCTGCTTCAATAAAGAAACCACTCCAATTAGTTCATATATATTTATGTGGACCATCAAGACAGGAAGGCACAGGAAAGGAAAACTACTTTATGATGATCATTGATGATTACTCCAGACTCACTTGGGTCTCTTTTCTCAAAGAAAAAGATGAAGCATTTGAGAAATTTAAAATATTTAAGGCTTTAACTGATAATCAAACAGGAAAGAGGTTAAAGGCAGTAATATCATACAGAGGAGGGGAATTTATGTCAAGTGAGTTCAAGGAATTATGTGATAAACATGGGATCAAAAGAGAATACACAATCCCAGGAACTCCACAGTAAAATGGAATAGTTGAGAGGAAAAATAGAACAGTTCAGCAAATGGCTAGGTCAATGATGAATGAGAAGAACATTGGTTAAACCTATTGGGTAGAATCAATACACACAACAATTCATATTCTTAACAAATATTATCTCAGACCACACAGTGACAATACACCTTATGAACTATGGCATGGAAGACCTGCTACAATCCAACACTTCAAAGTCTTTGGGAGTAAGTGCTACATAAAGAATAATAATGAAAACCTTGGCAAGTATGATGTCAGGGATGATGAAGGCATCTTCTTAGAGTATGCTACAAACATTAAAGGATACAGATGCTATAATAAGAGGCTACATAAATTGGTTGATTGTATTGTCATAAAAGTTGATGAAGGAGTCCCAGTAAGAGAGGTGAGCAATATTGAATCAACAATAGAGGATATAGTTGAAGATGAAGCTGAACAGATCCAAGAATCAGAACAAGAAGACTCTGAGTCAGATGAAGATGCAAATACTCAGGCAGACTCAAATCCGTAGACAACATCTAATCCTTCCTCCAGAATTACTCAAAAGAATCATCCTGCAAGTCAAATAATTGGTGAGAAAAAAAAAGGTGTACAAACCAGGAGAAGGATAGTCAAAAACACTGAGCAATCACACATGGCCTTCATATCCATGGTGGAACCCAAGAACTTCAATGAAGCCAGTGAAGATGTAAACTGGTTAAAATCAATGAATGAGGAACTGGACCAGATTGAAAAGAATGACACTTGGGAACTCGTTCCTAGGCCAACAAATAAAAATGTAATAGGATCCAAATATTATAAGAAATGAGCAAGAAAATATTGTAAGAAATAAGGCTATATTGGTCTGCAAAGGATATTCTCAAATAGAAGGACTGGACTTTGATGAAACATTTGCGCCTATAGCAAGATTAGAAGTTATTATTATGTTTCTTGCCTATGTTTGTCATAAACATTTTAAATTCTATCAAATGGATGTCAAGTTAGCTTTTCTAAATGGAGATCTAAAAGAAGAAGTCTATATGGAACAACCAGAGGGGTTCCAACTGTTAGATAACCCTGACTTTGTCTACAATCTGAAGAAAGCTTTATATGGGTTGAAACAAGCTCCTCGTGCCTGGTATCACAGACTGGATACGTATCTACAAGACAAAGGGTTCAAGAGAGGAACAATTGACAACAATCTATATACCAAAACAGACGGTAATGATCTGCTCATTGTGTTGGTCTATGTACATGACATCATCTTCGATAGTAATAATTCTTCATTAGTTAAATGGTTTGCTTCTGCCATACAATATGAATTTCAAATGTCTATGATAGGGGAACTGTCATTTTTTTCTTGGCCTACAAATTACTCATAGGTCCGAAGGAATATNAAAGGATGATGATTCACATGATGTTGATCAGAGTTCATATAGGTCTATGATAGGAAGATTATTGCACATCATAGCATCTCGTCCAGACAAAATGCATGTTGTTGGAATGGTAGGAAGGTATCAGGCTGCACCTAAACAGAGTCATTTGTTAGTTGTCAAAAGAATATTCAGATACTTGAAAGGAACAATGGACTATGGCATATGGTATCCTAGGAATCAGAATTTTCAACTATCAGTCTATTCAGATGTTGATTGGGATAACTGCGTGGATGAAAGGAAAAGCACGAGTGGAGGTGCATTCTTCTTAGGAGATTCCCTTGTATCATGGTTGAGAAAGAAGCAAGGTTCCATTTCCTTATCAACTACAGAATTTGAATACATTGAAGTTGCCACATGTTGTACCCAAGTATTGTGGATGATTCAGACACTTGCAGACTTGGAGGTAAAATGTACTGCACTGATCCCAATTCATTGTGATAATACCAGTGCACTTAGTCTGTCAAAGAACCATGTGTTCCACTCCAAGACCAAGCATATACCCATCAAGTATCACTTCTTGAGGGAACAGGTGACCAACACTATTGTTTCTTTGCATTATATTCCTTCCAAAGATCATATTGTTGATATCTTCACTAAACCGCTTGCAAAAGCTTAGTTTGCGTATCTACGCAAGAAGTTGGGCATGAACCCATTATCAACCTAAGAGGGTCCATCCTGTCAGGGGGAGTATATATTGGTTGACTATATGATACCTCTGACAAGAACTGCAACAGCTCAGGGGGAGCCTGTTTTCTTTGACATTGATGTCAAAGGGGGGAGAAAAGAGTGGTCTAGATGTTATAGGTGGAGGTCCAAACAGATTATTGCAGCTGTTCAGAGTTGCCATCAATGCCAAAGGGAGAGATTGTTGGCATGTTTACAAGCTAAGTGTGCTTGTCATTGATGGCAAGATCAGAGTGTGCAATGACGACAAACAAGAAATCTGCAATGATAGCATCGAAAATGATGAAGATCATGAGAAATTGTTGTCTACAAAGCCCAGGAGGAATAACACAGAGTCGTATGCAGAGCACAAGTGTGCGCCAGGGCCGAGAATAACTAGTTGCCAAAGCTCAGGAGAGATGGTGTTCTTAGGAACTTAGACGGACCACAAAAATCCTTGGAGGGTGAAACGCAGATAGTCGTGCGCCACTAGATTCAGTAAAACTGCAAGGAGGATAAGGTCGAGAAGCTATCCAACACTCGAGAGATAGGATTCGTCGGTCTCAGGGAAAATCAAACCGTTGTTTTGGCACCTGTGGATATCGAGAATTTAGGAATCAGGAGAACAAATGTGAGCCAACCTCCAACTCCGTGAAATGAGAAATCGCGATAAGATCTGAGCCGTTAGATCGTGGGGAGCGTGAGCCGTTGATTTGGCAATTGTGGAAATCAAGAATTTGGGAATCAAAAGAAAAGAGGTGATCCAACCTCCAACTCCGCAAAATGCAAAATCGTGATCAGATCTGAGCCGTTGAATCCAGAGGACACGTGGTGAGAGATCAGCATTTTGCTGACTCGTAAATCAAGAAATTCAAAGGTGATAGTTGTAGAAACTTGCGATATGCGAAGTCACGAAATGATCTGGGTCATCGGATCACCGAGAGATCTTGACCGTTGATATGATATGAATCATTTTGGAGTTTCACAAGTTGGTAGTTTCGAGGCAAATCACAGCAGGAAATCACGATTTGATCACAGCCATCGATCAAAGGGAGAACGAGGACCGTTGATTCGAGAAGGACATACGACAGACAACGTCAACAAGGACACGTGGTGAAATCAAACAATGACAAGTTTCAAGTTGATTCGTCATTTCAGGGACGTGGAAACCATAAATCCGAGTGACATGTGGTAGTTTCTCGGCTCATGACATGTCATCGACTGACGCAAGATTTACGTCACTCTGGGAGTTTTACTTCGGGATTTTTACCACCAGTACTCGCCCAAAGACCTGAAGTCCCGAAGGCCGAAGTCCCAGAGCGGAGGATAGTCATTGGATTAAAGAGGACACGCGTTAGTGGATTGTCAACTCCGGGAAAAAGCAAAGGAAGGATGAACGAGAGTTTGAGAATTGAAATCTCCGAAGTCCAGAGACACAAAGGAGAGCTTGACCGTTGATCCGAGAGGGACACGCGTCGTTGGATCATGGACTCCAGGTGAAATGCTCTGGGAGCAAATGAGAACTTGAGAATTGAAACTCTCGGAGCCTAGATCATGAAATTGATCTCATCCGTTGGTTTGGAGGGACACATGTCATCTTATTACTAAGACTAAGGATCGCACATGGATAAAGGAAAGAAGGCAAAACCGTCGATTGAATAGGACAGATGTTAGCGGATCTTCCATTCCAGAAGATATCCAATCAGCAGCAACAAAGCTTGAGATTTGAAACTCCCAGAGCCCGGATCATGAAGGAAACCTCAGTCATAGGAGAGATCATGGAGGTAGGAGAGATCTGGTCCGTGGACTTGAGAGGAAAAATCTGAACCCTCCGTTCAAGATCATTGTCAAGATCGTGAGATCGATGGTCGTGCTCCATTGTTGAGCCAGAACATGCTCGATCATTAATTTTTCATGGATGGGCCCGCAATTGTGTGGTCACATTAATTTCATAGCCCAAGGTCATATCGAGAAAAGGAGCTAGCGCTCACTAGACCGAGATCGAGAAGCGCCTTCTGAATAGGTGTTTGGTCACCACCGGTGGTCACGTGAAGGAAGGGGCTTAGAAGCCAAATACGCCACAGATGACTAATTGTAACTGATAGAGAAGACGAAGAGTCTCGACTGCCAGAGAAGCTAAGGAATCTCAGCATAACGACCACTGATGATGAACTCATAGGCAACATAACTGCCAGAGAAGATGGAGAGTTGTCATGATGATCAGGAGAAGACTCGACGTGAGAAATGCATGCAAAACAGAGTTGTGAAGCGATTATGTTGTAAAGACATAGAGGATTAAGGAAGAACCACAGTGAACAAACTGTGGGGTAGAAAATTGATGCTGTGAAGAGCATGCAGAGGTATTGCGCATGAAGAATGCAGAAGGTGCACGGAGAGTATAAAAATGCAAAATAGAGAAGAGTTGGGCATGACTGTGGAGTATAATTCATGCGTGTAGAAGAATGTTGTGTGCAGGAGATGAAGCGTAGAAGAAGCAAGGAACAGAAATGCATATCTGAGAGAAGAACATAAAGCGCAACAGAGGCGAGGAGAGAGACACTGATGCAGGAAGGGTAGAGAAATGTAGCAGAACAGTGATTAGACTAGTAAGCCATAGATAAATGTTGTATCACTGTGATAAAGTTTTGAAAAGCAAAGATTTATATTTCAGGGTGGTAAGGAGGTGCTAGGGAGGATTGTTGTCCTCAAAAATTTCGAGTGGGTGCTTGAACATAGGGAGTTGTAGCTTCCATCTGGTTGCATCCAAGAAAACCAGGGTGGCAGGGTGGTGCAAGGGAGAACTATTGTTCTCTGTTATACAGGTTGGTGCATGTGTGACTGGAAGTTGGTGCTTCCATCCAGTTGGTGCTGGAACACTCAGGGAGTAGGTGCTTCCTTCTAGTAGGTGCTAGAGAAACCAAAGATTTGGTGCTTTCAGCAAGTTGCAGCTTGTAAATTAGAGGTGGTAGCCTCACAATGAATTGGAGCTCATAAGAATGATAATGTATAGAAAATAAATATTACTTATCATATCAAGAAGAAGAGGTTTTTCCCTTTATGGGTTTCCTTAGGAAATATTTGTCTCTATATATTTCATGTGTGTGATTGATGTTGAATATTCTATTGATTACCTCCCTGCATTATTGTGATTTTCATTGAGCGCTTTGTAAAG
>SNQJ01S0123919.1:2617-12874 GCA_010110895.2 Picea sitchensis
ATGGTCACCGTAGAGATCCTTTATGATTATATGGAATCAGTATGAAAAAATGAGAGAAGAGAGATGCCAAAATCCAAATAGAGTTAGAATCATTAGAAAAAAAGGAGTGAAGACAGAGACGTTTCCAAATAGAGCTAGAGACAATGATTGATAAAAAAATTAAAGATACCATTCAAACTCAAATAGAGGATAGATTCTTAGGGTTCAAGAGTGAACTGCAGACAATGAATGATAGTATTCAAGAAATGGAAAAACATAAACAATCAACCCAAGAAGGAGGGGTTGAAAAAAATCACAACTTGAGAGATAGGATTAAAGACCTAGAAAAAA
The DNA here is from genome assembly GCA_010110895.2 of Picea sitchensis. Classification (NCBI taxonomy): domain Eukaryota; kingdom Viridiplantae; phylum Streptophyta; class Pinopsida; order Pinales; family Pinaceae; genus Picea; species Picea sitchensis. Next base: position 2,948 of record SNQJ01S0123919.1, read on the forward strand.
AACTAACCAACAATTTGACCCTCAGTAATATGGAAAACAAATTGGATATCAAACCCATCAAAGAGGAAATGAATAAGTTAATCGAATTGGACCATGAACGTAACAAAATAGCCTTGAACCTCATAGTTTTTGGTATAAAAGAACAACAAGAGGAGGATACATTAGTAATAATAAAAAAATAATTAAATAATAAATCACAAATTGATACAACTTACCTCATAGAAGTAAAGAGGCTACGAAAAATAATTGATCACAAAGATAGGTTGATTTGTGTCAAAGTAAGTTGCAATGACCATAAATATAACATACTTAGTAAATCTCCGAGCTTAAAAGGGTCAGGAGTATTTTTAAATGAAGACCCTATTGCCAAGACCAAGTTGAATTAAGGAAGGAAGTTCAAAAGGTAAAAAAAGGCAGGAAAGAAGGAAAATTGACAATAATTAGAAATCGAAAAGCTATTGTTAGGGATAAAGACCAAAAGGATAATACTAAATAGGAATTTGGGACACTCGAGATCCTTTTTTATAACTGTCGTGGCTTTCCATGGCACAAAGGTCCTATGATTAGTTGGATCCCGAGTGATATTGATATTATCTGTCTAGTTGAATGATCCGGATTTTATGAGCATAACGAAATGAATACAGATTATTAACAGATTCTTAGCACAAAATAATAGAGCTACAATAAAACTGGTTTTTTATTCAATAATGAAATAAGCTGAAACTGTAAAATGCAGCCAATGGTGAATGCCAATGGTGAGTCGGTCGAGGTGACCGCAAGGGGAAGTGCAACATCTATGGGATACAATGGTTGGAATCCCAACCCCACCTAAAAGGGGTTGTGGCCGGTTGAACTATGCAGGGCTTGGTTGTAGCTATGCTGGATATAGGGAAGGCTCTCATCCCATGTGCAAGGGTGCCTTGAATTATACATGCAAAGGATATGCACAACCATTCGATTTACGACTTCGGTTTGGCCATCTGTCTGGGGGTGGAAGGCCGTGGATTTGGTTAGCTTGGTGTCCAACAGTGACTAGAGGCTTGATCAGAATGTGTTGATAAATCAACTGTCCCTATCTGAGACAATGGTTAGTGGGAGTCCAGAATGTACCCAGACCCATTCAAAGAAGAGCTTGGCAGTGGCCTCTGCTGTGATGCTCTTTTTGTAGGCAACTAGAATTGCTATCTTAGAAAAGCAGTCAACAACCACAAAAACACAGTCATTTCCCTGCTTGGTGGATGGGAGGCCGGACATGTAGTCCATTGATATGAATTTCCATGGCCTGTCAAGAGTAGGAAGAGGGGTGTACAGGCCGTGTTTCTTAGTAGTTGGTTTGGCAATAGCGCAGACAATGCAGGACCTGATATACTTGCTGACCTCTTGTCGGAGTTTCGACCAGTAGAAATGTTTCTGTAGCATCGCCATTGTTTTTTCGACGCCGAAGTGTCCTGCCACCCGACTGTAGTGGGATTCCCAGATCAGCTTTGCTCGCTCGCTTGATGGAACACAGATATGACCCAAACGACACAACAACCCATCTTGAAGATAGAAATTATTGACAACTATGTCTGCACCCAACATTTGGTAGGTGGTGGCGAATTTTGGGTTTGTCTCATAGAGTTGGGGCCATCCAGAGGTCTCATGGCCGCAAGAGTCTAGCACCATGGTGAATGCCACGACTGGTGGTTTGCTGAGGCAATTAACGATGCAATTGGTGCTTCCTTTTTTATACTTGATATTGAGGTGGAATTGCTGCAAGTATGTGGACCACTTTTGATGCCGGTCATTCTGCAATTTTCCTTGTGTCTACATAAACTACAATGGCTTATAATCATTGTGGATGATTGTCTCCTTCCCAAGAATGTAATGTCTCCACTGGTGGCAGGCTTGCAAAATGGAGTAGATTTCTTTGTCGTAAGTAGGGTACTTACGAACAACATCTGATAGTGTCTCACTATGATAGGCCACGGGGTGGCCATGCTGAGTGAGAACGACACCCACACGATAGTCTGAAGCATTTGTCTTGATCTCAAAGGGATGTTGTAAGTCTGGTAGTGAAAGAACTGGGGATGAGAACAAGCGCTGCTTCAAACCATCGAACGCTTGTTGTTGGGACCGGCCCAACGCAAATTTTGCCTTAACACCACCCTTGGTGATTTGGTTGAGGGCCCATGCAATATGGGAGAATCCCAACACAAACCTGCGGTAGAAATTAGCAAGGCCCAAAAAGTTCCGAAACTTAGTGAGTGTGGTTGGGGCTGGCCAGTCATGGATGACTTGGATCTTGGCTGGATCCACATGTACACCATGCTGATCAATGATGTAGCCCAGGTAATGGACTCTGTCCATGCCGAAGGAGAATTTTTCCAAGTTGGCGTATAGCGTGTGCTGCCGCAGGGTGTGCAGAACATGCTGAATATGCTGCAAGTGTTCGGCCCAAGTCTTATTGTAAATGAGAATGTCATCCAGATACACCACTACAAAATTATTGGTGAATGGTTGCCGGAGCATTTGTCAAACCAAAGGGCATGACCAACCATTCAAAAAGGCCTTCCTTTGACTTGAAGGCAGTGTTCCATACATATGTCTATTCTATTGGGACCTGGTGGTAGCCAGACTTCAGATCAATCTTACCGAAGTATTTAGCCCCCGTGAGTTGATCAAGGAAGTCGTCGATTCGAGGAATCGGGTATCGGTTTCTGACTGTGATTTTATTCAGAGCTCGGTAATCAATGCAGAGTCGTCAAGTTCCATCTTTCTTTTGTACCAGCACGATTGGGCTCCCGCAAGGTGATGAGCTGGGACGGATGTGCCCCTTGTGGAGCAATTATTGGATGTGTCGCTTGATCTCTTCATTCTCTAACAGAGAGTGACGATAGACTGGCCCATTGGGAAGTGGTGCACCGGGGGTCAGATCCTTGGGGTGCTTGACCTGACAGTGCAGAGGTACCCCGATAGGTGAGGAGAAGATATCCGAGTATTCTTCCACGACCTTATCTACTTGCTTCTGCTGTGTGGAGAGGTCGACCGTAGAGACCTTGGATGTGGTTTAGATTTTTCGCTTATTCTGAGAGCGAATCACGAAGAATACAAACTTCCTCTTCTGAGAGATGACCTTTCTACATTGCTTAGCAGAAATCAAGAAAATAACACTAGGTGGGACTGCCTCAGGTATCCTGTACAATTTTCTGTTTAAAGTAATAATAACACTACGAGGCCGAGACTCATATACAACATGACGTTTCCATAAATAAGGTTGGCCCAAAAGAATATCACAAACTTTGAGAGGAGAAACATCACACAATACCTCGTCTTTGAAGGGCTTGATGCCATATGATAGTCGACACTGTTGGCTGACGCAGAGATCGCTTCCTTGGCAGAGCCATCCAATGGTGTAGGGTTGTGGGTGAGGCGTTGTGGGCAGGGCCAACCGCTTGACGACCTCTACAGAGATGAGGTTCTTCTGGCTACCGCTATCAATGATGAAGTGCAACAGGGTGCCTTTTACCCACATTTGCCAATGGAAGAGGCGCTCTCCTTCTGGCTCGTCTGGTTCACCATGCTGGAGCTTGGTGGTAGCAACGGTGGCACTGGGTTCCGCGTCAATGATCCGTCTTTCCCTTTTTGGTTCTGGCTCAGAGTTAGAATCTGCATCTGATTTAGAGGCTTTCACTTCAGCCACCTCGACCGCAAGGGGAAGTGCAACATCTATGGGACCCAATGGTTGGAATCCCAACCCCACCTAAAAGGGGTTGTGGCCGGTTGAACTATGCAGGGCTTGGTTGTAGCTATGCTGGATATAGGGAAGGCTCTCATCCCATGTGCAAGGGTGCCTTGAATTATACATACGAAGGATATGCACAACCATTCGATTTACGACCTCGGTTTGGCCATTTGTCTGGGGGTGGAAGGCTGTGGATTTGGTTAGCTTGGTGTCCAGCAGTGATTAGAGGCTCGATCAGAATTTGTTGATAAATCGACTGTCCCTATCTGAGACAATGGTTAGTGGGAGTCCAGAATGTACCCAGACCCATTCAAAGAAGAGCTTGGCAGTGGCCTTTGCTGTGATGCTCTTCTTGTAGGCAACTAGAATTGCTATCTTAGAAAAGCAGTCAACAACCACAAAAACACAGTCATTTCCCCGCTTTGTGAATGGGAGGCCGGACATGTAGTCCGATGATATGGATTCCCATGGCCTGTCAAGAGTAGGAAGAGGGGTGTACATGCCATGTTTCTTAGTAGTTGATTTGGCAATAGCGCAGACAATGCAGGACCTGATATACTTGCTGACCTCTTGTCGGAGTTTCGACCAGTAGAAATGTTTCTGTAGCATCGCCATTATTTTTTCGACGCCGAAGTGTCCTGCCACCCGACTGTAGTGGGATTCCCAGATCATCTTTGCTCGCTCGCTTGATGGAACACAGATATGACCCAGACGACACAACAACCCATCTTGAAGATAGAAATTATTGACAACTATGTTTGCACCCAACATTTGGTAGGTGGTGGCGAATTTCGGGTCTGTCTCATAGAGTTGGGGCCATCCAGAGGTCTCATGGCCGCAAGAGTCTAGCACCATGGTGAGTGCCACGACTGGTGGTCTGCTGAGGCAATTAACGATGCAATTGGTGCTTCCTTTTTTATACTTGATATTGAGGTGGAATTGTTGCAAGTATGTGGACCACTTTTGATGCCGGTCATTCTGCAATTTTCCTTGTGTTTGCATAAACTATAGTGGCTTATGATCAGTGTGGATGATTGTCTCCTTCCCAAGAATGTAATGTCTCCACTGGTGGCAGGCTTGCAAAATGGAGTAGATTTCTTTGTCGTAAGTAGGGTACTTACGGACAACATCTGATAGTGTCTCACTATGATAGGCCACGGGGTGGCCGTGCTGAGTGAGAACGACACCCACACCATAGTCTGAAGCATTTGTCTTGATCTCAAAGGGATGTTGTAAGTCTGGTAGTGAAAGCACTGGGGATGAGCACAAGCGCTGCTTCAAACCATCGAACGCTTGTTGTTGGGATCGGCCCAACGCAAATTTTTCCTTAACACCACCCCTGGTGATTTGGCTGAGGGCCCATGCAATATGGGAGAATCCCAACACAAACCTGCGGTAGAAATTAGCAAGGCCCAAAAAGCTCCGAAACTTAGTGAGTGTGGTTGGGGCTGGCCAGTTATGGATGACTTGGATCTTGGCTGGATCCACATGTACACCATGCTAATCAATGATGCAGCCCAGGTAATGGACTCTGTCCATGCCGAAGGAGAATTTTTCCAAGTTGGTGTATAGCTTGTGCTGCCGCAAGGTGTGTATAACATGCTGAATATGCTGCAAGTGTTTGGCCCAAGTCTTGTTGTAAATGAGAATGTCATCCATATACACCACTACAAAATTATTGGTGAATGGTCGCCGGAGCATTTGTCAAACCAAAGGGCATGACCAACCATTCAAAAAGGCCTTCCTTTGACTTGAAGGCAGTCTTCCATACATATGTCTATTCTATTGGGACCTGGTGGTAGCCAGACTTAAGATCAATCTTACCGAAGTATTTAGCCCCCGTGAGTTGATCAAGGAAGTCGTTGATTCAGGGAATCGGGTATCGGTTTCTGACTGTGATTTTATTCAGAGCTCGGTAATCAATGCAGAGTCGTCAGGTTCCATCTTTCTTTTGTACCAACACGATTGGGCTCTCGCAAGGTGATGAGCTGGGACGGATGTGCCCCTTGTGGAGCAGTTATTGGATTTGTCGCTTGATCTCTTCATTCTCTAACAGAGAGTGACGATAGACTGGCCCATTGGGAAGTGGTGCACCGGGGGTCAGATCCTTGGGGTGCTTGACCTGACAGTGCAGAGGTACCTCGATAGGTGAGGAGAAGATATCCGAGTATTCTTCCACGACCTTATAGTGGTGCACCGGGGGTCAGATCCTTGGGGTGCTTGACCTGACAGTGCAGAGGTACCCCGATAGGTGAGGAGAAGATATCCAAGTATTCTTCCACGACCTTATCTACTTGCTTCTGCTGTGTGGAGAGGTCGGCCGTAGAGACCTTGGATGTGGTTTAGATCTTTCACTTATTCTGAGAGCAAATCACGAAGAATACAAACTTCCTCGTCTGAGAGATGACCTTTCTGCATTGCTTAGCAGAAATCAAGAAAATAACACTAGGTGGGACTGCCTCATGTATCTTGTACAATTTTCTGTTCAAAGTAATAATAACACTACAGGGCCGAGACTCATATACAACATGACGTTTCCATAAATAAGGTTGGCCCAAAAGAATATCACAAACTTTGAGAGGAGAAACATCACACAATACCTCGTCTTTGAAGGGATTGATGCCATATGATAGTCGACACTGTTGGCTGACGCAGAGATCACTTCCTTGGCAGAGCCATCCAATGGTGTAGGGTTGTGGGTGAGACATTGTGGGCAGGGCCAACCGCTTGACGACCTCTACAGAGATGAGGTTCTTCTGGCTACCGCTATCAACGATGAAGTGCAACGGGGTGCCTTTTACCCACATTTGCGAATGGAAGAGACGCTCTCCTTCTGGCTCGTCTGGTTCACCAGGCTGGAGCTTGGTGGTAGCAACGGTGGCACTGGGTTCTGCGTCAATGATCTGTCTTCCCCTTTTTGGTTCTGGCTCAGAGTCAGAATCTGCATCTGATTCAGATTCTTTCACTTCGGCCACCAACGACTGCTTTGAGCGACAATCAACAGTGTTATGCCAAGGGCTCTTATGGAAGTTTCACCATTTCTCGGTATCTTTCTTTGTCTTTCCAGTGTCCTTCTTTTCTTGCGGCTTGGACTGGTTGTCTTGATACTGTCAATATTTGCTCTGTCCTTTTTTCTATGGGTTGGGGCCGCCCTTTCCTAGCTTTTGTTGTGAGGGGTTCCCAGGCCCAAATTGTTGCGTCTTTTGTTTGAGCTTTTGCTCGATTTTGACGCTATATCGGTAGGTTGCGCCCAAGGATGAGATGTCTAGAAATTCCATTTCTATCTGGATATATCTATGCAGAGCACCGTGATACTTGAGCACCAGATGTCGCTTCGAATCTTTGATACCCAACTTGGTGCGCAAGGTATGGAAGATATTTATGAAATCTGGCACTGCTTGGTTTCTTTCTTGCCATAGTGTGGTCCATTTGGTATATAAGTCGTCATAACTTCCGACATGGTAGTATTTTTCCTTAATAGAATCCCTGAAGGAATCCTAGGTCGATGTGACTGTAAATAATGAGGGTTCCTCTATTTCCTTTTTCTCACAGAACGTTTCCCACCAATCTTTGACATGGGGGACGACTTTGAGGAGTGCAAAAGTAATATTTTCTCTATTCGAGAAGTTATGGACAGAAAAATACCCTTCTAGCAGATTCAACCACTTGTCTACAATATCTGCGTCTATCTGATCTTCAGATATAGGAATATCGAAGTTTATTAGTACCTTGAAGGGGGTGGCACCTCTGCTCGAAGAAGATGCATTGCCTATTGGTAGCCGCTGAAGGATTTGCGCGAAACTATCCATCATATCGTTCCTCTGTTGCGTGAGGGATTCCTCAATCAATAGTTTGAAAATATTTCCTGTCCTGTCATATTTATTCTCTCCTGCCATGAGAGGTCGCTTGGGAGTGCGAGAGCTTTTGTCCTCAAGAGAAACAAGCTCAAGACCCAACTCTTTGTACTTTGACCTTGTTGGGGACATGCATTAAGACGACAAGGAGCAGACCGCTCTGATACCACTGATCTGGATTTTATGAGCAGAACAAAATGAATACAGATTATTAACAGATTCTTAGCACAAAATAACAGAGCTACAGTAAAACTAGTTTTCTATTCAATAATGAAATAAGCTGAAACTGTAAAATGCAACGGAAACAAGCTTGCTGGAATGGTGGTGGCTTATTTATGAGAAGAGATGTGGCGGCTCCACTCATTCGCAAGAAGATCATTACAATGAGTTTATGAAGGCCTTTTACAATAAAAATGAATTCCCAAAACCCTAGACATCCAAAAACCTAACCCTAGGAGATGAAGCGCCAAAAGTCAAGTGGGTCCCGTTTGGGTAAGTTAGTACATTAACTTTCCGGAGTTGTAATTTTTGCATACAGTCTCCGTTTTAGGCGTATGATAGCTCGTTGGAAAGGTATCGTCTAGGAGATTCATTTTGGGGCTTCAATCATGCTGTAGGATATAATTTAGAATATCAATACCGAAAAACCTTCATTTAGGCCCTGGAAGTGAAAACTGTTAAAAATAGTAAATTGCCAAAATTGCGAGAAAACTGTTTTGAACCAGTTGGAAAAGGTGGGTGGCCATCGATATCCATCTGGATCAATCCCCCCTCTTTAATAAGTAATGGTATCCATTGCATTGAGTTCCCCCATCATATGAGGAAATTTCTATTGAATTTGGCCCTGGGTGAGCCACTTGCCTTGGTGCAGGAGCTGCCTTGCTTTGACGACTCGATAAAGCTGGATCTTTTGTTGTCGAGTTCCCTTGATCTGTGTGTCCACAATCTAAACAATGGATTTCTCTTGGATGTATTCAGGGTTGAGCTCTGTTGGTGTCAGCTGTTCTTCTACGTCCAAGGTGTCCAATAATGGTGGGAAATAAGGACGAAGGAGATCCACGTTGAACACTGGGTGCAGGCCAAGGAAATGAGGAATGTTGAGCTCAAAATCATTATCCCCCATAGCCTTGGTGATGGTGTACGACCCATAACAGAGTGGGCGAAGCTTCCAATGGGGTCATGTATGGTGTTCTTTCTGCAAGTGCAACCAAACTTTGTCTCCCACCTGAAACTTATGTGGCACCTGATGTTGATCATGGCGCTGTTTGTACTTGTCATTGGACTTCTGTAGGATATCCTAAACCTGTTGGCAGATGTGCTAGATCCTCTCAATGAACCGGGTGGCTTTGTCAGCTTCAGTTGGAAAAGGAGATGATTCGGTTAAGGTGACCGCAAGGGGAAGTGCAACATCTATGGGACCCAATGGTTGGAATCCCAACCACACCTGAAAGGGGTTGTGGCCGATTGAGATATGCAGGGATTGGTTGTAGCTATGCTAGATATAGGGAAGGCTCTCATCCCATGTGTGAGGGTGCTTTGAATTATACATGCGAAGGATATGCACAACCATTTGATTTACGACCTTATTTTGACCATCTGTTTGGGGGTGAAGGCCGTGGATTTGGTTAGCTTGGTGTCCAGCAGTGACCATAGGGTCAACAAGAATGTGCTGAGAAATCAAATGTCCCTATATGAGACAATGGTTTGTGGGAGTCCAGAATGTACCCAGACCCATTCAAAGAATATCTTGGCAGTGGCCTCTGCTGTGATGCTCTTCTTGTAGGCAACCAGAATCACCATCTTAGAAAAGCGGTCAACAACCACAAAAACACTGTCATTTCCCCGCTTGGTGGACGGGAGGCCTGACATGTAGTCCATTGATATGGATTCCCATGGCCTGTCAGGAGTAGGAAGAGGGGTGTACAAGCTTTGTTTCTTAGTGGTTGGTTTGGAAATAATGCAGGAAGTGCAGGACCTGATATACTTGTTGACCTCTTGTCGGAGTTTCGACCAATATAAATTTTTTGTAGCATCGCCACTGTCTTTTCGACGCCAAAGTGTCCTGCCACCCGACTGTAGTGGGATTCCCAAATCATCTTCGATTGCTCGCTTGATGGAACACATATATGTCCCAGACGACACAACAACCCATCCTGAAGATAGAAATTATCGACAACTATGTTTGCACCCAACATTTGGTAGGTGGTGGCGAAGTCCGGGTCTATCTCATAGAGTTGGGGCCATCCAGAGGTCTCATGGCCGCAAGAGTCTAGCACCATGGTGAGTGTCACGACTGGTGGTCTATTGAGGCAATCAACAACGCGATTGGTGCTTCCTGTTTTATACTTG
>SNQJ01S0123920.1:6462-19197 GCA_010110895.2 Picea sitchensis
GAGGGTTGCCTTCTAGGGAAAAAAAACCTAACATAATCTCTATCGTTAGATCTGCGACCTTATAATGAATGGTCTAGATTTACAATGAAATTACAATATACATTTACAAGGCAATTTTTCCTTCGGGGTCTTTGTCCCCAAACCCCCACTGGGGGTCCGCTTTCCCCTAGACCCCCCAGCCGGGGGGATATCCCCCCTGGACCCCGCAGAGGGGGTACGCCCCCTCTACACTCCCCCGCGTGGAAGAGTGTACATACTTCTGGGGTGTAAAGTCTTCATGGGGTATAAACACGGTTGAAAGTAAGGACCTTTGAATCAGGAACATAATCAGGCTCCACAACCAACATTATCTTTGTATTGTAGAAAGGGACCTACACATTAATGGACTAAGAATAGAACCCTTTACCAGAGTCTCACAATGGATGAATTGTCAGGATGTATAATTCTTTGTACATAATGTATTTTTAGTGTTTGGGTGATGTGAGTTCATTTTAGTTTTACGTGTGGTTTGATTTGGTTTGATGCATATCATGCTTGGTGCTTGATTTCCAAATGTCAGTGTCTACCTCGGTTTATGTAGGATTTGTAGATAGTGCCAATCGTACTACCTGGAACATCACTTTCGTTGCTTGGGCGATATTTCATCCCACATACCAACTGGTGAGTTTAGGGGGCATATGCCTCGGTCCTACAACCAACAATGTTGTGGACTACAATGTGGTCATCAAACTTCTATCTAAAGCCACTTCTCTCAACATCTATGGGTTAGTTGTGCATTTGGATTCACAGTTATTGGTATCACATCTGAATAATATCTATTTGGTTAGAAATCCTACGTTGCTTAGAATTTTTCTAAGGGTGTGACTTCTTGAGAAACAATTAAATTATATTTTTTATGATCATATTCGAAGGATTTGAAGCACATTGGATGACTCATTATCGTGTTAGATAATCGTTTGTCACATTAATTAAGTATTAACACAAACACACATGTACATAAAAATGGATTTCCAATCACATCATTTGAAACCATAACTAAGAGCTTAACCATATGTATATATAAAAACATATCACCAATACATCATGTCCAAAAACCATGTAGTGTACAAAATTGGGCTACATGGCCCATAATAATATAGAGTCTATACATTCATAGGACTATATCTATATATATGTGTGTGTGTGTGTGTGTGTGTGTGTGTGTGTGTGTGTGTGGTGGTACAAAAAGGGGGGAGATTGTCATCTAGTCATCCCAAGGCACATGAGTCTCATGGTAATATAAAATCACATTGAATACCCACCTTAATAGCTAGACGAAGGGGTGGGGCACACCAACCACGTGACATTGTAACCTCTAGGGGACCTCCTTGACTCTCATGATTGGGACACCCATGGTAAGTAACTAGAGGTTCCTCTTCACCTCATGGAGGTTCTCAACAACATCCTCGAAGATGTCTCCCTCCTTTGGTTGCTTCTCATCCCTATCCCTATGGAGGTTGGGGTCCATCCCACCAGAGGAACCAGTCCCACATCTTTGTCATGACAAGTTCAAGATTAGTTACACTGCATAGCAACATAAAATGCATACCTTAGTTATAAAATTGAAAAAATTGAAAAAACAAAAGGTCATTTTTCTTATCCATGTCTCCCCATTGAGCTCCGAGAGGTAGTGAAAGATCAGGGTACTATTTGAAATCAATGTCAACATATGGCTATTCCTCGATGATGAATATTTTCTCATCCCACCAATCAAAGAAGTTCTCACCAAAAGTAGTCATGGGAAATCCTCCACCGAAACAGGTCATGTAGTCAGTCCATATCCTCATGTAGGAACAACAAAAGGTGTATATACTTGGGGTCTCATCTCTAGGACCCTCTCTAGTAAGAATGACACTAGGATAGAGCTATAGATGAATTGTTATTATCAGCATTTCCTACATCTAGTAAGCTAGTTTCTGAGGTTAAACAACAACGTAGTGAACCAATTGTATACGATGGGGTTCAAACACTCTAGATAATAATGCATATGATCCCTAGATGCTAGATGGGGTCCAATAGAGGCACCCACCCGAGTAATACTGAAGAGGATCATCCAAAGAGGTAACTATACTATTTCCTTGATATGGAGTTGAATACTACTCTTCCATGACCCATGAAAATAATGAGTAGTAATATAGTCATCAGTGGAGCTAGTATCTCCACCCTTTGTGCTTTTCAATATGACCATCTCCCCACAATAGGACAATCCTGTCAGGAAGTATATATCCTCGACCTTGATGGTCAAGATATCCTTTCCCACCTGGAAAAACTATTGGCTAGGATCCCAAACCCATCCAGTCTCTCTAGTAACATCATTTGGGATGTCATGTTTTGACTCCTGAAGAATTTCAAAAGCCAAAGTCCCTCAAAGGATCAAGGGTGGGTTGGTCCCTCATGGTTTCCACATCCACAACCTCATGTTCTCTTTATTTCTACTCAATCATGGTGGAAAACCTACAAGCATACTCAAGAACAATCATGTGTTAGCTAGCAAAAGACATTTTAAGGGGAAAAACTGAATTTTACTTGATTTTTGGGGCTGGTCGCACTTGTTTGGTTGAGCAAGTGCAATTAGTTGAAACTATTTTCTGAACATATGCGACCAAGGATTGACAGTCATGGATGTATTGTAGTGAACCCATGGTTGTGCCAATGTGGCATTGTTGGGGTCCACCACAACTCTAAAATCTAGTTAAACTTAAAATGAAATCACTCAAATGAAAGGGCATGGCTTGAGGGCTTACCTATTCTTGACATGAAAATGGAGTTATGTTGGTTGAATCTCCTACAATATATGCTAGAAGTTTTGAGGGGTAAGGAAATTCCACCATAGGTAAGAATTTCAACAAGGTAAATGTAAAATTGAGCCCTATTTGTCCATAAATATACTAGTTTTGGGACTTTTTGAGATCTGAAATGACCATTTTCACACCTGCACTAAAACAACACTTTTCATCACTTTTGGTTCATGATTTGTTATTGTTTTTATGAGATATCACTATGTAATTTGACCTTGGGTTTAGTGCTTCTGGATGATTTTTATAGGACTTGGTGACATCTTATTTAGTACTTTGTATGGTGACAACCATTGAAACATCAAGTATTGGTTATGGACTGGAAGATAAAGATAGGTGCTTCCCTACAATCCGATTTTTCATGATCAACTATCACTTTTTCCATTATTGTCCCTTAGGTTTGATCCCATTAGGTTGAAACATTATCCCTTCTCTTTATTGCACATCGTAACTTGCACAGTGCCTACCCTTCATGGGCTTCCCTAGTTAGCATTCCCTTTTCCATTTGGCACCCATCCTAGGATTATTCATAGGCATAGGAACCCAAATTTAGACGCACCATGACTAAAAGTTGAGACCTCATTCTTCTCTCTTAATCTTTTCCAGACCATGTCCCTAAAGGGTTCCCGTCATCATTTGTGTTGCTTACTGTTGCTTATGCCCTAACACATACTATTGCACCACTATGCACTTTGATCCTACTTACCACCACTGTATTCACTCTTGACCTCTTTCCATTTTCTTCAATTTTCCTCCATTTTGCGACCCCTACCCATGGAGAAACCATTATCAGTGGACATAACTTGTCTAGTACCTTTTCTACATTTGATTTTCTTAGGTTCATTCCATGCACTTGGAATGTAGTTTCATGCCATTGTACCACTCATTTTATTCATTGAGCATACTTTTATTTCTATTTTGTTCTTGAAAAAACATAAAAAAAAAATACACTAAAAAACAAAAAAATAAAAAAGAGGGGGGGAGACCTTGATATGTATTCAGTTAAGTGGCAATTTTTCATCATTGTTTCCCTTTAACATGGCACATGTTTGAATCTTTGTCTTACAATTGGGATATAACTTGACTATGATATGTACCATGATTATGAGTCATTTAATCCTCTGACTGGTTAGTCTTCCATCAAATATGGAGAGTTATTGAATGTCTCATGCCTCAATGCACTATATCAATGGTCCTCTTGAGTCAAGGCTACTAAGTTATATCATGTCGTGATATATTTTCAAGGGAAGTGTAATCCTGAGTTATCCATTCTACAGTCTTGTTGACCTTTTCATGTCGGCCATCCCTCTGTTAGTTATACTTGGCGATTTATCTCTTCACATAATCTCTTAGTTACAATTTCATGTCAATTGATGAGGGATACATTAAGGCCCTCGTTTGACAGATCTCTTCCTTTCGACACCAACAAATTATCTAGGAAGTGGATATATAAACCAAATAGTACTTTAGAACTTATAGTCATCAATGGCAGGATTCCTCGTGATTAACAATCTATTTACCCCATTGATCCCTGATTGATCTATTCTGCGAGTGTTCAAAATCATATCTTCTATTCACACTCATTGTATTTTACTAGGTACTTTGGGGTCCATTTTCATTATTGATGGTTCCCCTCATGTCTATTAATGATATTCATCAATGACTAGTAATGTAGATGATTTATACCATGCTTGACATCAGATCATTTATTTGCATGATGTAGATTCATACCAACAATGGGGTTGGGTTGAAGATCTTGAGTTTCGGGGAATTCTCCATTTATGATACCCTTCCCAAGTTGTGTTGGATTATATAACTACTATATGAGTACTTTGGAGACCACAATGGCACTCTCATTTGTGCTATATGTCTTCCTAATGTATAATGTGACATATTCCACATTGTATTTTCTCATGGCTATGATCTTTCATATAACATGGATCCACTGTGTACTTTTTTATAGCCATGGTTTTGCATATCGTTTCATGGATCCACATTGTATTATGTCGGCGCCTATGCTTTTTCATACATATTAGCATGGGTATTCCTACCTCAGGGGTGATCTATATACATGTTTGGTTGACATATGTTTGTAGGTACTTCCTATTTTTTTTATTCATGAGCTCCTTAAGCCACTTATTGCCATGTATTTTGGTAATGTATTCCGACCATTAGTTCCTCTTATGACCTCACACATTAGGAGGCATCTGTTACACTTTTATTTGTCACCCTAGGCCTTGAAGAGACCTAATGATGTTATTATGTCGAAGTCATGATTTGTACTTGGAAATTGATTATTCCACAATGAACTAAAATACCAAGGATCATACTTCATACTTGGAAATTGGGGCTATGGTTGTCCAAACCTTCTTTGGTGGATGGAACAAACTCATTCAACATTCTAGTTTTCTCCTTGATAGGATGCCTTCAAACCTAGTAGTTGAGGCTAGTTGTTGGCATCATGATTATCAGTGTAGAAGTTGTATACTATTACAATATTCAATGAACATTTGTGTCTAGCATGTTTTTTAGAACATTTTAGACAAAAGATCACCAGGCCTTGCACACGTCTTCTTGTTTCTTCTTGGAGTGAAGGGTATCAAGCCACATGCACAATAAATTTAATATATATTTCTTCATTTCCTCCTGTGGATTCCCAATCTCAAATTTAGAAACTCTTGGCATGGTATTTATGTGATGGAATTATTGCTCAGGGTCCCTTAATCTTTCTTCCTAATGCTGGGGAGTAATTTTTGAAAAGTTCTTGTATTTCGTCAAAGAAGAATTGATAAATATCCCTAGAAACAATCAAATTCAAAGGTTCCATCAATTCCTCATTATGCCTCTTAACAACACCAATTTCAATAAATATGGATTTAGCTCACAATTGGTATGTTTTTTAAAAGAAAATTCAAATCACTTAGTATAGTCTTCCGGTGACTCAATGGCACATTCAGTCATTCCAAATATTTATTACCATGTTTCTCTTGCTTTATAATAGTCATGGTATTTATTTGAAAATGCTTCTTTCAACTGATCCAAAGTAATGGATACTTCCTCCATCTAGACCCATGAACCAATGTAGTGCCACATCTTTTAATGTTGAAGGAAACATGCATAGCTTATGGGCATCTGTTTTGTATTCATAAATTCAAGACAACACTTCAAATTCAAACATGAAAGTGTCTATATATTTTGTGGGAAACCAATAGAAGTGTGGAAGAACTAATGGATTGATATTTTTCATTCTAGATTCTTCATCAGAGTCTTGAATGGAAAATTCATATACCTCTTGCTCTTCATTTCCACGTTCATTTTCCATCTTGAATAAAGAAGAAAATCCCCAGCTAGAGGATGAGGATTTAATATGTTTTGATTTAATTTCAAGGTCTTAAGATCCCCAAATGGAGACAAAAGGGTCCTACCTTCTCAATCTTAACCTCTGGTTCATTCTTTATAGGAGTTTTTTCCACTTTAGTTTCTATCTCAGAGAAAATCTTTGTAGCAATCTGGGTTTCTGAAACATACCCTCCGTGTTTACTAGTCTCAACTAAATCTATGGTAGAAGGAAGGCATGGGGAGAATCCTCCCAAAATCATCCCTTCTTTTCCTCATATGTGATTATTATAGGGGTCGAAAACACCATGTAATTGAAGAAATAGAATTGGATATTGGGTTCCAATCCCTTAGCTTCAATAATGGATTTACATGCCCAAAATAAAGAAAAGACTATGAAAATTGGTGTTTCCCCAACAATAGTGCCAAAAAGTGACAACTTCCAATAATACTTGGGATTAATGGGCCCAAGATGTACAAGAGATTACTTCAATTTATCAACACAAGAGTGTAAGACTTTTAAAACACCTATATTATATGTGTATTCAAATAAATTTTAGTTATTGGGTTTATTATCATGTTGATTAAATGCTTTGGGGTTCTTTTGTTGATTCATTCTATTATGTGCTATATCCACTCTAACAAGCATCCAAGTGAATCACGTTGCAACAAACACTGAGCTTTCACATCTTGATTCATTGGACTCACTCACGAGACAAACTAACTACTAACTAATCTAAGTGATGCAGATGAATCACTCTATAGGAAAATTTGAGCTTAAACACCTTGATTCATTGGACTCACCACATCACTAAATCTAACTCTAGAAACAGTTCAACTGAAGGTAACCCAGGGACTGCCAACTGGTTGTTTCATAGAACTACTCAAGAGTAGTTTAACTTTGTGTCTTACTAGATGATCTCCTAAAAACTAACTCAAAAACAAAGTAGAACTTAGTAACTATGATTCAAAATATTAACTATTTTACTAAAATTGACAATGAACCCATATGGTTTTCAAGTTTTTTTATTTATACAATCTCCTCAAAAGAAGTTCTAAGGTGATTTCTCCATTTCTAGAAAAATAACTAGCATTTACCAAAAATATTTAGAGACTTTTCTTTACAAATTGGAAGAGGGAAATGCAACGATATTCTCTCCTCAAAAAGAGGGTAGCAATCCAATAGCTCCATGTTAGTTCAATTGCTCCCTATATTCTCTATTGTGGATCTTGAAAGTGCATTTTCATAATCTTAGAGGAACATAAGTGCCAAAAACAACATGAAGTCTAGATGCATGCAAAATGGTTCAATTTGGAGCTCCCCACATGTCACCATGAAACTCAACAACAAGTGATGAACTTGTCAACAGAAAAACATGATTCTACATCAACTCATCCATATGTTGATGTGTATCTCTTCATCATGTGACCAAATGAAAAAATCAATCACAACTCCTTCAAATGTCAATGCACTTCAGTAAAATGAAGAGTGAAGTCATCCTGTAACCTAAAACAAAAATGCTAATAATCCCGAGCATGTAAATTCATGCATTATGTTCTCATTCTAAGCAAAAATAATGTATTAAGCATAATGTGTAATGTCTTAAAGGTGATAAAATTGTATGAATTCAGTAAAAATGGCATAAGGTAATTACTAGGAAAAACAAGGTAATTATTGGGCTCATTAAGGGATTCTCATGCTCATAGTTTGATGATGGCCCTTTTTGGATAGTTGTTTTTGTACCATGAGCTTGGTATTTTAGGATCAATGAGTTGAGATTTATGCAAATTTGATCTTATGCTCTTGATAGATATGATCCACTTGTCTTAGTCTTGTTGGAGACGTGATTATGTTTTTAGAATGTCCTAAACAACTCTTGATGTTGTGCCAAAAGACTTTGGCTCATGATGACAACTTTAGGAATGTTGGAGTTTTAATATGTTATTGTTCATGTCTTCCTTATGATGATGCAATTTCAACATTCAATAGGAAGTAGTGATCCAAGGTTACATTCCTTAGTTTCAAAGATGGCCATTGTTCTTTTGGAACCCCTAGTAGAGGGGAAGAGAGAGTAGCTTGGTGTAATGGTGTAAACCAAGTTGCTTTGATTTTGTACTCCTTACATGTTCACCATTTATAAGTTGAGTTGCATATTGCTTGGTTTATTACTTGGAGAGAGAGAGACACACCTTTGTGAGTAGTGATTTCTTGGAATATGAGTTGTGTGGAGATATACTTGTGGGTGTGACAACTAAATAGTAGGTATGATGTTCTATCACAATGGAGGAGTATCCTTTTAGATTTGTGGATGTATAGGAGTTACAAGTTGTAGATTCAGAGGGATTTAAATACTCTTCTAGTGAAGAGGGAGTGTTAGCTTTTAGGGTTACTCCAAAAGTGTTTTTACTTATCTAGGAGAGTGTTTGGTCTCCTAGTCCCTTGGCGATTCTTCATGGACCTAGGAGGTTGTTATCCTCAT
Source organism: Picea sitchensis (assembly GCA_010110895.2). Taxonomy (NCBI): domain Eukaryota; kingdom Viridiplantae; phylum Streptophyta; class Pinopsida; order Pinales; family Pinaceae; genus Picea; species Picea sitchensis. Next base: position 15,113 of record SNQJ01S0123920.1, read on the forward strand.
CAACACGATGACTAACCCATCAGGTGCACACAATGTGGGGAGTCAATTACTCGATTAGGTGTGGAACCTACCTAGGAGGAGGAGTGCTAGAAAATTTGATAGGGGCACTTAGCCCTAAGAGCATGAGAGTATGTGACATACACCTAAGAGGTTGAGCACTTGAATTGAGGATGCTTTAGTTGAGGAGAATAATTCATGGAGGTTGGTTGTGGACCCAGACACATATGTTGATGAGAATATTTGGAGCATAATAACCACATTAACACACATGTTGAAGAGCACTGGGAATAGGAGGACATGTGGTACTCATCTAGAGGAGAAATATCTTGCATGAAGACACTTGTACAACGATCCACCATGGATGAAGGAGGCTTGGAATAACAACTTGTTGGATGGAACACCATATTTGAAGACAAACATTGTCCTCAAGGAGGATCACACTTGGAGGGTGCACCACCTTGGGGTTTTATAATTCCCTAGCATGACACTTGTCATCATTTTATTGGATAGCACTCCTTGTGGGGTTGTCTTATTGGTTACTTGTATGGAACTAAGTCCATGTTTTATGTTGGCCTCCCTCACTTAATCTCTATAAAGGGAGGAGAGAGCCTTTGTTTATACACACTATCATTATAGTCTTTATTCTATCTTTGTAATTGTCTTGGAGAAGTATTGTAGGGAGAAAGACTTAAGGTTTGTGATGCAAACCATAGGTGAAGACATGAAGACGAGAGAGAGAAATTGGATGTTCTTGGAAAGATTTATCTTGTGAGATGAAAAATCACTTTAGAGTTTGTGCTATGCAAGGAAACACTATATGAGAACCTAGCACTAAAGGAGGCATCGCCTTGTCTTGTAGAGGACGTGACTTTTGTTGTGAACTAAGAGGATGCAATGTTAGGGTTCCACACTGGAAAATACATCAATACAAGAGCAAGATAATGGTGAACATGGAGGCTAGGGAAAGATACATGGAGGATAGGGAAAGATAATGGTGAACCTAACTTGAAGAGCCTTGAGCTTGGGGTGGTACCATGCTTGGAAGAAGACTTGTTTATTGTGCACTTGATGTTCCATAGAGACCTTGGTGCTTGTGTTGTTGTAAGAGTTGACAACCTAGGGTTTGAGGACCCAAACCCTAGGATGAACATCTTGGCTTCAAGGTAGTTCTAGAGTTGTCTTGTTCTAGGGTTTATAAACCCTAAGGAAGAGAAGAGCACTAGTGAGAAGACCTTGAACATGGTGAGATGCTTTGCTTGGAGGACTTGAAGCATGATTGAGTTTTGTGGGATGTCTTGCTTAGGAAAGTAGTTTTCATGTGATGTGATGATCTACTTGAAGGTACACTTGTGTGATATGAGTTTTGGTGCAACCAATGCTAGTTGGGAGTGATTTCTAGCTACAAGGTATTGGTGGTTAACATTTTCTTATGATTTCCCTAGATAGGGTTTGGAAAATTTGACTTGTACCAACTCGAGATATGTTGGTATGTACATGTGATCATCTTCAATTTATATATGAAGTGCTCCAACGATTCAAATTTAGTTTACTTGTTGATTTGAATTTCAACACATGTTATCTCCATGATTGAATAGATTCTAACATCGGTTATACACACTGATTTAACATAACATTGAGTTGGATTTGTTAAGTGATTTGACATATATTTAGATGAAAAGAGGGAAAATTTATTGTTGTTAGAATATGTTGGTAATAAATTTTTTGTATCTATTATATGTTTGGAATGTTTTCCCTAAGGGTTGTAGGTTTGTGGTATTGAATTACACTTGGTCAGTATTTATCTTCTTAGTATGCCTAGTGAATTAGGCTGGACAAAAGTGAAATATTTGTTGTTTAAATTTAATATTTCAAATTCATCCCTAAGGCTTAAATTGCATAGAAAATAGATCTTGGAAGCCTCAAGGTTGGGAAGTTTATGAATTTGCATGAAAAGTTTGATTCTTGAAATTTCAACAATGTTATATTTAGCTCAACTCTTTTATTCATGGTGACTTTGTACACTTAGGGTTAGTGAGGAGATGGGTTAGTGAGGTGATTCTTAAGATTTGTTATTGCTTGAGTTATTTTCTCTTCATACCCCACTTTTCTTTTTGAATCACTGTGAGAAAGTGTATTATTCATTGGAAGTTAGAAATCCTTCTCACATTGTTCATGTGAATTCCTCCTTGAGCATCGGTGATAGAAAGTTCTTCATAAGCAATCTGACATCCTTTGGAGTGCTTGGTAGATGAAGATAATATCTAAAAATCTTGTACTTGCAGCTTTGGAATAAAGGTAACATCTTGTTTGGTGGCTAGATCAAAATTGTTGATGTGTTTTCTTACTCAATTTTTTTGAATCAATTAACACCGGGAACTACTCCCTCTTAATTGATTTTATAACTTCATATGCACCCAATGAATTTAAGGCACTATGGTCAAAGTAAATACTTTCGATGTTTAAAGCTTACTATTTTTTTAATATTTCACCACATATATGCACCTTTAAGCATAGGTTTGGGGTGCTCTAACAACATATTTGTAGGTTTCCCAAGGAAAAATCTACTTACTATGTGTAAATATGCATTATATCTTGTTCAAATTAATTTAATGAAATTTAAGGTTTGATTTTTATATAACGAGAAGTAAAATTCATTGTTTGGAAGTGTTTTTGTTCTCCCAGGTTCNTTGTTGATTTGAATTTCAACACATGTTATCTCCATGATTGAATAGATTCTAACATCGGTTATACACACTGATTTAACATAACATTGAGTTGGATTTGTTAAGTGATTTGACATATATCTAGATGAAAAGAGGGAAAATTTATTGTTGTTAGAATATGTTGGTAATAAAAATTTTGTATCTATTATATGTTTGGAATGTTTTCCCTAAGGGTTGTAGGTTTGTGGTATTGAAGTACACTTGGTCAGTATTTATCTTCTTAGTATGCCTAGTGAATTAGGCTGGACAAAAGTGAAATATTTGTTGTTTAAATTTAATATTTCAAATTCATCCCTAAGGCTTAAATTGCATAGAAAATAGATCTTGGAAGCCTCAAGGTTGGGAAGTTCATGAATTTGAATGAAAATTTTGATTCTTGAAATTTCAACAATGTTGTATTTAGATCAACTCTTCTATTCATGGTGACTTTGTACACTTAGGGTTAGTGAGGAGATGGGTTCCTTTTGGTTCTTAAGATTTGTTATTGCTTGAGTTCTTTTGTCTTCATACCCCACTTTTCTTTTTGAATCATTGTGAGAGAGTGTATTATTCATTGGGAGTTAGAAATCCTTCTCACATTGTTCATGTGAATTCCTCCTTGAGCATTGGTGATAGAAAGTTCTTCATAAGCAATCGGACATCCTTTGGAGTGCTTGGTAGATGAATATAATATCTACAAATCTTGTACTTGCAGCTTTGGAATAAAGGTAACATCTTGTTTGGTGGCTAGATCACAATTGTTGATGTGTTTTCTTACTCATTTTTTTTGAATAAATTAACATCGGGAACTACTCCCTCTTAATTGATTTTATAACTTCATATGCACCCAATGAATTTAAGGCACTATGGTCAAAGTAAATACTTTCGATGTTTAAAGCTTACTATTTTTTTAATTTTCACCACATATATGCACCTTTAAGCATAGGTTTGGGGTGCTCTAACAACATATTTGTAGGTTTCCCAAGGAAAAATCTACTTACTATGTGTAAATATGCATTATATCTTGTTCAAATTAATTTAATGAAATTTCAGGTTTGATTTTTATATAATGAGAAGTAAAATTCATTGTTTGGAAGTGTTTTTGTTCTCCCAGGTTCATTCTTTGTTTCTATATTGCATAGGGATCCCCCCCCCCCCGAGGTTTCCAAAGTTAGAACATATTATATTGTTAAAAAAAATTTAATTAAAATAAAGTACCAAGGCAAGTGTTTCTCTTCCCTAGGCGCCTAAGGGGGAGAAAGTGCCGAATGTGGGTCCTAGCCATTTAATTTGTGAGATGCAAATTAAAATGTGACTTTATGATTAAAGTGAGGGTGAGTGAAGAGACACCAAATCTCAGCCACCCATCTAATCTAATCTCAA
>SNQJ01S0123921.1:25974-39017 GCA_010110895.2 Picea sitchensis
CCATGGTTATCTCTTTCTGTTATTTGTTGTATACACACATATAAACACATCTAAAAAGTAGATCAACAAAGTGTTTGACGAAATACCACAACCGAAAAAAGTTTAAAAAGACACCAAAACAGTGATGATCCTTGCATAATGGCTTGGGATCATTACAAAAGTGTTGTAACTAAATCACCTAAGACCAACACAGAACTTGTTGGAATTAGCAGAAAAATCGGTTGTTAGCCCAACAAGAAGTCTAGATGATATAATAGTTACTTTGGCCTCTTGGGAATACCCTGTGTATTTCTTAGTAATTCATCCCAAATCCTCCAAACTAGGATATCGAGTAGTACTTGAATTACCTTGGTTAGCCACTTTCGATGCGTTTATTAGTTGTCAGTCTGGAGAGATGACAATTTGCAATGGCACCCAAAGTCAAAAATTTATCCTCTTTCCTCCTGACCAACTAGCGACTGAATTTCCTCTCTAGTTGGAGAACACCTATGGGAAGGAGGATTGTATTCATCCCTTGTTGACACTTAAACAAGTAAAAGGGGTTCAAGAGAAAACTGAAGAACAAATATTAAGACTATTTTTGGTTGATACAGAATGCATTGAATACCCTCAATATTTTCTTGAATACACACATATATTCATCTTTGAATTCCATAAAATCTGGCACCCCTCCACCTCTTCAGTAGCCACCATTTCACAAGTAGATGAAGGGAAATAATCAGTTGTCCAAGCTATTGAAATCATCCCTGGAAAATCTTTGTATATCAATGTTAGTTTAGAAATAGATCAACAACAAAAGTTGATTCAAATGATTCAAGGGAAATCTGGTTCTTTTGCATGGGATTACTCCGACATGAAATGGATCCACCCAGACACTTGTATGCATCATATTTACACTAATGACCAAATCAGACCTGTTAGGCAACCCCAAAGAAGAATGAATCTAGCCTTAAAAAACACAGTGAAAGAAGAACTCCAGAAACTCATGCATGTCAATTTCATTTACCCTATATCAGATAGCAAGTGGGTATCCCCATTAGTTATTGTTCCTAAGAAAAATGGTAAATGGAGGATTTTTGTGGAATTTCAAGATTTGAACAAGGCTACCTACATAGATTACTTTCCTTTTCCTTTCATAGACTAGGTTTTGGACACTTTGTCTTGGAAGAGGTATTTTGCTTTCCTGGATGGTTTTAGTGGTTATATTCAGATCCAAATATCACCAAAATATTAGGACAAAACAACATTTACTTTCCCATGGGGGGCCTATGCCTGTAGGGTTCTTCCTTTTGGTTTGTGTAATGCCCCTGCTACCTTTCAAAGGGATATCTTGGCCATTTTCTTAGATTTGACCCATGACTGTGTAGAATTATACATGGATGACTTCACAATATATGGGGATGATTTCCAGCAAGCATTGGACAATTTGGAGAAAGTATTGATTAGGTATAAAGAAACAAACCTTTCCCTCAGTCATGAAAAATATAGAATGATTCTCACGGAAGGAATTGTTTTAGGTCACCACATATCTGGTACTGGAATAAGAGTAGACCCTTCCAAGATTGACATCATTTCCCAAATCAAAATCCTTAGCTCACAGAAATAAGTCAGAATATTTTTAGGGCATGTTGGTTACTATAGGAGGTTCATCCAAAAATTTTCAAATCTAGTTTCACCACTGTTCAAACTACTAGCAAAAGAGGTTGAATTTTGTTGGAATGAACAATGTCAAATATCCTTTGAAATTTTAAAAACAAATATTTCAAGTGCCCATGTTTTGAGAGGACCAAATTGGTGTCTTCCTTTTCATATCTTCACGGATGCATCAGATACAACTTTGGGGGTTGTTTTAGGACAAAGGGAAGGTCAGATTCCATATGCTATATACTTTGTCAGCAAGAATATTTCACCTACTGAAGAAAATTACACTGTCATTGAAAACGAATTCCTGTCAGTAGTGATGCCATTAACAAGTTAAGAAACTACATAACAGGGTATGAATTTTTTGTACATACCGACCATTCACCCATCATATTTTTGATGAACAAACTTTTTACAAATGCTAGAGTGACTAGATGGTCTTTATTACTGCAAGAATTCAATATCACCATTATTGATAGGCCTATAAAAGATAATTTAGTTGTTGATTTCTTGTCTAGACTCATTCATACATGTGATAATAATCCAATAGATTATTTTCCAGATGATAATCTATTTTCTATTTCTACTTACATTCCCTAGTATGCATATGTAGCCAACTATCTTGTAACAAGAAAGCTACATCAGAATCTGTCCTCCAGAGAATTTTTTTTTTTATCTAGCTAAGTGACAATTACATGTGGCATGATGATTATTTATACCGAACTGGGCCTGATTTGGTGATCAGAAGGTGTGTCTAGGAGGATGCTATGCATGATATCTTCAAATCTTGTAATGATGGTCCACGTAGAGGCCATTTTTCTGATAAAAGGACAACATACAAGATCTTATAGTCCGACTACTGTTGGCCAACTATTTTCAAGGATGAAAAGAAGTATGTGGTCAACTATGATGATTTCCAAAGGATGGGAAAGCCTACCGCAGTTTATGAGATGCCCCTCCAAGCTCAGGTAGAAATTGAACCTTTTGGAAAATGGGCTTTGGATTTTGTAGGACCCATTAACCCTATGTCTTGAAGGAATAAGTACATCTTGGTCTGCACATATTATGTGACCAAATGGGTGGAAGATAAATCTTTATATTCTGATAATGAACAATCTGTTGTAGACTTTCTCTTTGAAGAAATCTTTACTCACTTCAGTGTACCTCAAGAAATAGTAACTGACCAAGGAACCCTATTCACCTCCAATTTGGTCAAATATCTTACTGAACAATATATAATCATACATATAAAATCTTCTCCTTATCACCCTCAAGAAAATGGGTAGGTGGAATCAACTAACAAGGTGATAGAGGCTATTCTTACCAAGATTGTTAGGCTACATCACAAAGAATGGGTTGATAGGTTTCCTGAGGCCTTATGGGCCTATAGGACAACTTGGATAAACACAACAGGACATACATCTTATGAGTTGGTACATGGGAAGTAGGTACTGCTTCCCATAGAATTTCAAGTAAAAACCTCAAGGACTGCCATGCAACTAGGGATGGATCTGGAACTTTGTGCTGACAATCTACCTCCACGACCGAATTTTCCATGCTTTCATTTATGGGGTGAAATGAGGTTTCAACCACCTCCCCCATTTCCATTAACTACTTTCATTGGGATCAGGATGAAGCCTGACACCCATGAATGCTCCAGGAGATGTTCACGACTTCTTCCATTCAATCCCAATGCCATAAGGCCAAGATGATCTTTTTCCGTGACCAACGTGGGCATTTCTAGCCTTTGACACAGCTCCTTTCCATCGCTCCATGAAACCTCGGGCCATGACCCTGGGCTCTTATGTGAAATTTTGGGATTTCACATTTCGGGAGTCTTCAGTCCACTTGATTCCAAACATCCTGATGCTTGATCCTGTGAAATACCCCATCTAGATCAACGGTCGTATTTCCTTTGAATTTAATAGCCAAGATGCTTTCTTGAAAACCTTAGTCACTCATTGCTCAATAGGCGCTTACCCTTCTTTATGGTCTTGCTTCCTATATAACCATAGGATGTGATCATGGGCCCAACTCCTGGGCGTTTCGTGACTTCACATTTCGTGAATCTATGTTGTGCTCCATGCTAAAACCTTTGAGTCGTGAAATCATGATTTCTCGGATCAGGTGCCACACATCCCTTTGAATTAGAAGGGTCTTGTTGACTTCGGATTTCAAGGGTTAAGATATTTTACAAATAACTTCAACAACATTATGAACTCCCAATTCCCATGATTATTATTCATTGTCGATCTCTAAACTTTGAAATGAAAATACCTTCTCCAAAATGAACTTGATCGCTCGCTTGATTTGAGTCCATATCAGACCTCTTTGAATGTTGCACTTGTCCTCACTGTTGCGGCCTTTGTAAATAAATAATTGAATGACTGGTTGAGGGTTTGGGAAAGAAAAAAGATCAGTGACATAGGTAGAGAGGGCAATGATTAATCCAAAGAAAACAAAATATTGGGGCTGAGACTTCTCAGTAAGGATTACACAAAACAAAAGGTCACTTCAAACAATCGAGGAAAAACATGGAGAAAATTACAAGCCAAAATGGGAAAAACTTAAGGTTTGGTCAGTGAAAAGGATAAATATGGGGAAAAACTACAGACTTAGGTAGTAACCACAAACCCATAAGACTCTGACAAGTTTGTGTGATAACATTTGGCTCCATAGGGGATGAAATGCTCCCTGCGAGATGCCAAGAATGCATAGTTTTAGTGTCTTAGCTTTGGGTTATGGGGTCTCTTATTGAAAACAAAAAACTAAAATAAAAACAAAACAAGAGTGGCATTTAAAGTGGCAGAACGCCGATTATGGAATAAAAAAAATATTTCTTCACAAAATGCCCATTTACAAGGCTACCAAAAACTTCACCACCCTCCAAATTCTGCAATCTGTAAATATTATTTGGAAACACCTCAGAGATTTTGAAGGGCCCAATCCAGAGGAATTCAAATTTACCATGATTTCCCTTGTCCTGTTTGGGTGCATCCCATTTGAGTACTAGATCTCCCAGCTGGAAATCCTCCTTTCTTACTTTCCTATCAAAAGCCTTCTTGATTTTCTGTTGGTGTTCATGTGCTTTGTCTAGTATCTACTCTCTAGTCTGTTGCACTTATACCAACTGTTGTATTCTTCTAATCATATCACTGGGCTCTCCTTGGAAGTCCTGAAATAATTTTTCCATATGCAGGGCAATATGAGAAGGAAATATGGCCTCCATTCCATATACAAGATAAAAATGAGAGACACCAAGAGACCTATTTGTTGTCACTCTATAAACCCACAGAGAAATTTTGAACTTTGAATATGATGCTTTCTTGCTCTCCTCTAGCAGTATTTTGATAATCTTTATAAGGCTCTTGTTAGAGGGATTTTCCAATCCATTCCCTTGACGATAGTAAGGAGTTGAGTGAATTAGTGAAATTCCAAACTGTTCACAAAAATGGATAATGGCTCGGCCTTGAAGGATGCAAATTTATCAGCGACAATCCTTTTTGGACAACCAAATCTTGCTATAATATCTTCAATAAAACCAATGAATACCATGTGAGAAGCACTCCTTATGGGGATGGATTCTATCCATTTGATAAATTAATCAGTGGTAGTCAAGATCCACCTATGTTTTCCACTTAAAGCAGGATGAATTTACCCAATAAAATGTAGGCCCCGCTGTTGAAAGGGTCATGAAGCTACCACATGCTTCAATGGTAAGGACTTGAGCTATTGCTTCCTAGTGAATTTATGACATTTAACACAAGCCCTAATTTTCTCACAGACATCAGTGAACAGAGTAGGCCAGAAATATCCGTCCTCGAGAATCTTATATGTTGTGGTCCTCCAAAAGTGATGTCCCCCACACATATTTTCATGAAAATCAAACATAATATTTTGGGCCTCAAATGGATCTAAGCATCTCAAAAGTACTCCCAGAGGGTATTTCCAGTATAAAACTTGATCAATAAGGCAATATTTAATTACTTTGAGCTTAATATCTCTTTCCTTTCTTTTTCCCATACCATCTGGTGGTCACAACTCCTGCAAAAAAAATATAATATCTTTGTACCAGTTGCATTCTGCCAATGGATGGTTGATTTGTGGGAATGTATACGACAACTTAGCTTGCTGATATTCTGAGCAGGTGTTGATGAAGTTTACACCCAAAGCACTACAATTAGATTCATCCAATAGCTTGGCTAAGCCTTGCCCTTTAACTAGTTTGGTGGGCTTTATTTCTAGATCAAATTCAAGGATTTTGGCAATCCACTTTCTCCTTCTTCCATCTATGTCAGGATGAATGAGAATGTCCTTCACAAAAGATGAAGGAACATATGCAATGATCTTTGAATGCAGAACATAGACTCTGAAATATTTGAGAGCCTTTACTGAAGCATAGGCATACTTCTCCATGACGTCATATTTGATCTCTACATCCCTCAGTGCTCTGCTGAAAAAGGAAATAGGATGCTTCATCCCTTCAACATTCTTCTACAATAAAACGGTTGCTACCGTATCAAAGGAGGAAAAGGAAAAAATTATAAAATCAGTGGAATAGGCGGGACTGATTAGCACAGGTGCCTCAGTCAATGCCTTCTTGATTTGGTTGAAGGAATCTATAGACTTATCAGTCCATTTTACTTCATTTCCCTTCCTAAGAATGGGCGTGATATGCTTTACTAATTCGACAAATTTTGAAACAAACCTTCTTAAGAAATTAATTTTTCCCAAGAAAGACTGGACTTATTTCTTGGTTCTGGGAAGTGACAAGGTTTGAATAGCTTCTACCCTACTTGAATCAATCTAGACTCCCTCTATTGATACTACGTGCCCCAACAATTTTCCCTCCTGCATGGAAAATATATACTTTTTGGGATTTAGGGAGAGACCAAAATTTCTTCATTTTGAGAATACCTTTCTCAGATGTTGACAGTTTTCTTTATTAGACCTGAAAAAAATTGTAATGTCATCCAAGTAGATGACTACAAATTTATCCCTTTCTCCAATGAAGGCGATGTCCATAGCTCGTTGAAAGGTTGCTCCTGCATTCATCAATACAAAGGGAATTTTGGCATACATGAATGTGCCCCAAGGCATGGTGAAGGCCATATTTTCTCTTTCTTCAGATAGGATAGAGATCTGATTGTAGATAGAAAAGCCATCAATCATGGAAATCCTATATGCACCCATTACCCTTTGTAATGTGTGTTCCATATTTGGCAAAGGGTAATTTTCCTTCTTATATATTTTGTTCAAGTTCCTGAAATTGACACAGAGTCTGATTTCTCCATTCTTCTTCCTTACTAGGACTAGGTTGGCCACCCATTCAAAATATCTCAAAGGGACAATTATTTGGGCGTCCAACAACTTTTTTACCTCCCTTTCCATAATAGGTAGCAGCATGGGGTTTATTTGTCTTAATTTCTGCCTAAATGGTTTGGAATCCTCTTTCAATGGGATCTTATGCTCAATGACACTTGTGTCATATGTTCTAAGGTCTTCATATGTCTAGGCGAACACATTAATAAATTCTCTTAATAACTCAGCATACTCAGCCATTTTCTCCTTCGATAGATTGCTTGACAACTTGACGAATTTAGGACCTTTCTCTGTACCAATATTGCACTCATCCACATCAGCATCCTCATTTGGAACTTTATCCTTTATGGCGACATCATTTGTGTCAAATATTCTTTCCAAAGGAACTAGTACCTTTGGGATATGATTACTAGGAAACTTGACAATATGATGATTAGCAATTTTGTTCAGAAAAACATCAACATGAGGATCTATTTTAGAATTCGGATCTTGATCAATGTGTAATGCAAAAAAGTCATCAACCATCTCTAGGAATATTTTGATTTCAAGATCATCCTCAAACACTTTCCAATGCTTGACATTGTCAGGTATAGAGGGTCTATATTTCACTTCTACATTATACCTGAGCTTGGGTGGAAAAGGGACTCTGAAAGTACTTGAAAAAATATCTAGAGAATCGGCCATGGCATTCTCTTCTCTTGGGACAAATGAAATGTTGAAATCTAAGAAAAAAATGTCAACGAGATCCTAGACTTCATTTCTATAACTTCTAAGCCAAGGGTGCTTAGTTTGATAAATATTTTTGATCTGATGGAAAATTAACTTGACATCCCTAAACACTTATATCTCTTTAATCCCCATGTCTTTTGTAGCCCTCAAGCCCAAGACAAAAGCTTCATATTCTGCCACATTATTGGTAACTTCAAATTCTAACTTGTATGAAATAGATATGATTTCTTGAACAGGAGAAACAAAGACCACCCCAACACCAACACCTTCCTTAGAAGAGGCTCCATAAAAGAAAATTTTCCAAATAGAGGTAGTCGGAGGAGGATCTTCATAGAGAGTAAGGGACTGCTTTCTAATTTCAAGAGGGGGTTCAGGGGCATCAGTGAGCTGCAATAAGCTAGATCCCAAATCAGTATCAAGTGAAAAAATAGGATGGTTGGTGGGGTCTACTTCATCACTGATAATGTAGGCCAACTGAGCTTCTTTGTATAGTCTTATATGCTCCCCCCCAAACAAAGGAATGGTAGCATATGTGAGGTCCATTTTCAATGTTCCCCCAAGTATCTTTATCCAAGATCTTGACAACAACGTGCCAAAATTGGGGGGAACATCAACCACCACGATATCCATGACCACACATTTCACGGGAAACTAAAACAAGGTCACAACTAGATATTTGATGACACCAAGACACTATACCTTCCTTGAATGAAAAGAATACAAATCATGATAAGATTTTGTCATTTCTAATCCAAGTTCATCCATGACAGTTTTGGGCATGAGATTATGAGATTCCCCCAAGTCCATCAAACAATTATGCAATACCTTTTCAAGTATGTTCAAAGACGTATAGAAGGGAGGGGATGAATCATCTCTATCTTCTATCAAAGGACCTAAGATGACTACTGGATTTTCATCTTGAAGGTTTACTGAGTCTGTGGAATAAGATGAAGGCTCATGCTACAACAGTTTAGAGAGGGACCTTTTAAAATCTTCGTGCTTGACCAGCTCAGAAAGGGGTACAAGGATCCTAATATTTTGAATTTTGTGCTCAAAGATGAAATAGGAGGAGGGCTTCAAAATTTCTTTCACTTTTGGGACATGACCTTTGGTTATTGGTGGGGGGTTATGTTCTTTCTTTTCCTTGATGCTTCTTGTTGCTTCTTTGGCAGGATTTTCTTCTTTGGAGGGATGATCAGGGGTGTCATACTTCCCTTCTTTCTTTTTATACCTAAGGTTATATTTATTGGGACTACTATTGGTCTTCTCCTCTTTACTCAACTCATTTATTTGGTTGTCCATGAGGGACTCCTCATATGCAGATTGGGTCAAATGGGGGAATGGGGAGGTGTCTCCAAGGAAATGGATTCTGGTATCAAGCTCTTCCTCCTCTCCATCTTCATCAACAACAATATTATTTTGGACGGGGGTTTGGATTTTCTAATCATCTCTATCTCTATTTCGAGGCTCTCTTGGGAGTATCTGAGGGGCAATATTAGGTCTTCTGAAATTGCCTCTATTATCATCATTCTGGGCACTCTTATAACTCTTCTTCCCTTCAAATTTCATCTTCTCCATCTCTGAAGAAAGAGACTTTACCATCTTGGTGAATTCATCTACTTGAGGCTGGGATGCAGAGGAACCAGAGATCGAAGCTGCAGATCTCCCCATTCCTCTGTCTATATCATATTTATTCCTAAGTCTGTCAACTGCCAACACATTGGACTCTACTTCCAGGTATGCATCTTGTATATGAGTAAAGGAAGTCGCTCTTCTCTCTCTCAATAGGAAGCAAAAATATGGGTCGAAAGCGCTAGCGTAAGTAATTCTAGCAGAGGCTTGTGTAGGATTTATCTCAACAGGGATCTTATTGTACATTTTGTTGAATCTTTTGGAGAAGTCAGAGATAGAGTCTCCCTCTTTTACTTTTAGGCACCCGAACTCTGTGATATAATACATAAAGTCCTTTTTATCCACCCATTGTCTCAAGAAGACATCATCTAAAGCCTCAATCCCAACAATGGATCCAGGGGTCAATTCCCTTAACCATTTCCTATCCTCACCATCAAGACTTTGGACAAATACTCTCATCCATACATCCTTGTTTTCAATATTTTGAATGTCTGCATAACTATAGAAGGCAACAAGGTGTTCTTCAATAGTTATGTCTTCTTCTCTTGTGATTTTGGGCATGTATTTCAGGTCGTCTCCAGTAGGGAGAGCATTCACTGTCTGAGGTAAGATGAGAGGGGCATATCTCGTAGCCACTATGGCATCCATACTATTCCTAGGGGGATTAGCAGCTGCCATAGGGATGATATATGAAGGAGAACTAGGAGGGGATGTAGTGTGAATAGGGGAGGCTAGAATTGAGCCTCCGATAGAAAAAGGAAACAATAGAGGACCTGAGGAAAAATCTATAGGGCTTGAGGGAACAACGATTTCCTTCTCCACAAAAGAAACAAATTTAACAGGAGGAGAAGTAGTGAAACTGGGAGAGGGGAAATCAGCAGGAAAAATCCCAAAATTTAAACTTCTAGAAGCTCCAAAAGATGGTGTAATAGGAAAATGAGAAACAACTACTGGAGTTGCTATAGGAGAATGATGAAAATTACCAGAATCACCTGGTTCAGTAGTAGAAGTACCCTTCTAAAGGGTCTTTTGTCTTAGGATATTTTTCTCTAGATCATATTCAGGTGTCATTAAAGGCAGTTGTGTCATAGACCTCATGTGTGTGCCTCTAGAATCCACAGCTAAAACAATGGAGTCGCCAAGTGAAAAAAATGAAATCTTCAATGGTTCTAATATCTTATGCACCTTAAGAATCAGAAGCTTGTTGTCATTCTATCTTAGGGAAAATATTCAATTCATCCTCGATAATGCCACCAAAAATGTTAGCACTAGAAGTCACCTCTAGATTGTGTTAGAGGCAAGCCTAATACCCATCAATTTTTATGTCACAATGAATAAATTCAAGGCGGGTCTAATGGATGCAAACTCAGGATGATATTGCTTTAACTCAAAAAACTGGGCTGGCATGTACATGCAGATGAGGTCTTGATCTAACTTCAAACAATAGGTTGAAGTAAAGGCGAGTAGGAGGAATAACTTGAGAAGAAAATGTAAAGGTATTCTATGGACATCATGTCTTCCAGCATCCTAAGGGGGGGAATTTTCGAATACAAGATCCTCTTGGATACAAAACTTCAGGAAGCTGAAAATGCTATAACAATACTGTAATCAAACATACATCACAATACAGTTACAAAAACTTGAATGGATTCTCCATGCCTAAGTCTTCAGTATCAAAAGCAATAGAGATGAAAATAAAGCTGACTGTCATTAAACAAGAAGTCTCAAATGGAAACACATAACCAGAGAAACAGAGGCTTCATTAAAACATTACAATCGAGAGCTTAGCTCTACCATCGACCATAAAAAAATATCAAAACTAACTATTTATACTTAGAAAAACTCGCTCCCACCAAGAATGCACTCCAGTCACTGTATTCAAGTCTCAGTGTCTGCATATTCTTCTGTCACGTTGCACTTGCGTTCTTCTGTCAGACGCAAGATGAGATCTTTATGGGATTTGCAAGAAAATCAAATGACAGGGGAACTTTGTGCTGACAATCTGCCTCCACGACTGGATTTTCAATGCTTTCCATTTATGGGATGAAACAAGGTTTCAACCACCTCCCCCATTTCCATTAACAACTTTCATCGGGATCGAGATGAATCTGGACACCCATGCATGATCCAGGATATGTTCATGACTTCTTTCATTCAATCCTAGCACCCTAAGACCAAACATATATTTTTTCATGACCAACATGGGAGTTTCCGGCCTTTGACGCAACTCCTTTCCATCACTCCATGTGACCTTAGGCCATGACCCAGGGCTCTTATGTGAAATTTCAGGATTTCGCATTTCGGGAGTCTTCACTCCACTTGATTTCAAATATCCTAACACTCGATCTTGCGAAATAGNCCTTTGACGCAACTCCTTTCCATCACTCCATGTGACCTTAGGCCATGACCCAGGGCTCTTATGTGAAATTTCAGGATTTCGCATTTCGGGAGTCTTCACTCCACTTGATTTCAAATATCCTAACACTCGATCTTGCGAAATAGCCCATCCAGATCAACTGTCGGATTTGCTTTAAATTTAACGGACAGGATGCTTGCTCGAAAACCTCAGTCGCTCATCGCTCAATAGGCGCTTACCCTTCTTTATGGATCTGTTTCCCATATAACCACAGCTTGTGATCATGGGAGCGACTCTTGGGCGTTTCACAACTTTGTGTTTCGTCACTTTGCGTTTCGTGAATCTACGTTGTGCTCCATGCTAAAACCTCTAAGTTGCAAAATCACAATTTCTCGCATCAGGTGCCACACATCCCTTTGAATCAGATGGCTCCTACTGACTTCGTATTTTGGGGGTTTGAATATTTTACAAATAACTTCAACAACGTTCCGAACTCCCAATTCTCGCGATTATTATTCATCATCGATATTTGAACTTTGAAATGCAAATCTCTTCGCCAAATTGAAATTTCTTTCTCACTTGATTTGAGTCCATATCAGACCACTCTAAGTGTTTCTCTTGTGCTCACTATTGCGGCCTATGTAAATAAATACTTCAACAATTGATTTAGGGCTTGGGAAAGCAAAAGGATCAGTGACAGAGGTAGATTGGGCAATGATTAACCCAGAGAAAACAAAATCTTGGGGTCGAGACTTCTCAGGAAGGATTACACAAAACAAAAGGTCCCTTCAAATGATCAAGGACAAACACAGAGAAAATTACAAGCCAAAATGGGAAAAACTTAAGGTTTGGTCGGCGAAAAGGAGAAAGACAAGGCAAAACTAAAGACTTAGGTAGGAACCACAAACCCATAAGACTCTGACAAGTTTGTTTGATAATATTTAGGATTATTATTTTTATAATAAAAAGGACGTGGGAACACGAGAAGTGATCATCTTGGTTCCAAAAGAGAAGGATTATGAATCTCAACATGTGGTCATCCAATTACAAAGTACCATTCACATGTTTTTTTCGGATAATCTACAGTTGGTGTCATTTCGTCATCGACGTTTTGAATCTGAATCGGGATTCATCATCAGGACTAATCGTTGAATGAGAGATTATTGATCCATTTTTATATCATCCTTACTTAGGTAATAATTACTAAGTCTCATTAATTTATTAATTTAATTGATTTCTCTTTATGTTTAAAACTCCAAAATTAGGATAGTCGACTGAGTTAAAAACTTTTAAAATTAAAATTTGTCTTGCATTTAAAGTAATAATTAACGACGATCAACAAGCTCTAATTCGACGATTAGTC
>SNQJ01S0123922.1:0-26666 GCA_010110895.2 Picea sitchensis
ACGTGGTTGGTCTTCAAACCAAAGTTGGAGTTTCTCCATTCTTGATTCACCTTCCTTGTGTCCTCATCATGAATTTCATGGGATGCATTTTCACTTTCAGGTGTCTTCTCTATTACAATTTTTTTCAATACTTCCATGATCTCCCCTTTTAAACCATCCATCTTAGTATCCAAGTTAGCTTCCATTGAATCCATATTCTTTTGTAGTTCATTTATGTCCCTATGCATTTATTCACCTTCATCAAGAGTCCAAGTAGGATTTTCTAGAGGCTTATTTGGTGTAGAAGTTCCCTTTTTTGGTGGCATGTTGGCCAAGTATCACTTTTGAAACTTGATTTTGAGGTTGTTCTACTAGAAAATATTTCTTCTATTTTATCTCCCAATTTTTGGCCCTTCTGGGTATGAAACTTTATTTTATGTAGTTCTCTAATATTGCTTCTCTGCAATGCCATAGGTCTGATCAAAATTGGATGTGCCAAGTGGAATTTATGGTAACTTCCCTGCAACTTGTCGATTGTTGTCCTTTCCAGGAGATCTCACTTTGATAGCATTCCCTGTACAAAATAATTGATATAAAATTATGAAACTCACACCCAAAATACTACAGACTATCCATGATCCAATGAAACCAGTCCCACTCAATTTGGATACTCTAGAGAGAAGTTATGATTGTTTTACCTAGAACACCTTCTTGAGACTAGTCAATAGGACTAGTCAGATACCCTATCTTACACAGGGTGTATATACAAATTTAAGATGAACCAAAAGATGAACCTTCTACCAAAGATAGCTTACTAATTTCTATAAATATCCTCCAACGTTTAGGGTCTGAAATGTTACAAAAACGTTTTTATAGAAAAGATTCTGCAATGAATCAGTTCAGGATGATTCTAGAACCCTATCTTGTACAGGGTGTATCTCTAAAATTGTAAGGCCTCAGAAGCTAAATTTTGAACCCAATGTACCTTTATCCATCTAATAAATATCCTCCAAACTGTTCCTTATGAAACATTGTAGAAACAAAGTTAGAATGAAAATTCCAAGGTGTCTCAGATATAGCAACGAAACCCCAAGACCTTGAGCTCTGATACCATATGTTAAGAACGAAATATCAATATAGCATAGAAAAACCTCAGAAAAAGTACTCGGCGCCTTGAAAAAGAGATAATTTCAGATAATAAGCCTCTTCTATGGGGCAACTCCTTTTACCCCACTTAAATGTTCAAGTACCAGATGATTCAAAATGAAAATGTCTCCTTGGTATATATAGGAGAGTAGGAGGTATAATTACAGCTAATGGCCTAAATCCGACATAAATAAAATAACACTACTAATATAATATGCCCCAATTAAGGGGTAATGAGCCAATATTATGGCTTAACAGGGCCCTTCGGGTTCTGAGATGTCTGTGTTTTCCCCGCACTCTATTTCTCCTTTGATTGACATGGTAGTCACGCCGATGCAATCCTCACATGACCACACCCCCATTTTTGAGGGTGGTGCATCTCCTTGCCTTATTGTCACGTATATTATTCAACCAATAGTTGAGGAAGTGGTCATACTGATGACATTTCTTTTCAATCCAACCATTCCCTTGAAGGGTGATGCATCCTTCAACCATATCATTAGCATTCCTGGTACTGCACCTTCTGAACAATACATAGTTTTACTCTCCCCAAGTACTCCTCCTTCAAGTCCTAGATAAGTTCCCTTTGATTGGGATGGTATTGTGGGGTATCCAATGCCTCCTCCTATGTCCTTTCAAGTAAGAGACATTATCCGATATATCATGGAGAAGATAACCTCTGATACCACTTTATCCTCCTTGAATTGGAGAGATTTTGGTTTTCCCAAGCTTGTGTCATTTATTTGTAAGATGCTGACCTTTCACAGAAGTCTAGCATGGGAGCCTTGGCCTCCCCCATGGAAATTTTCCTAGAAACCTCTCTACGAATCTGATTTAATCTCTTTTCCAACTCATCTAAAAAGAGAAAATATTTCCGAGTGAATTTGTCCCTTTCACACTCATTAAATTGGACTTGAAAGGTCGTGAGTTTGATTAAAGCTCTTTTCCCAGTCATTTTCAAAAGGCAAAAAGATTGTCAAGTGAACTTGTCTCTTTCACACTCGTAAATTGGATTTGAAAGGACGTCTATTTGGTACAATTTTATCCATTTTTCAAACCAAGTAGACTAAGATTACAAAAAAAGGACATTTTTTGGCATTAACTTGTGATTTCATATCATGCCCTTGCTTGTAGTATTGAGCCTATTTCTAGTTCTCACATTGTGTTATAAATAATTTTCCTTGGCAATTTTGCATCCTCAACCAAGCAGAGCCTTACTTATATCCTTCATAGCTTGACACCCTATACCCAGGAGGGAAGATTCCCTCGAGTGGCCATCTCCTGCGTGCACCTCCTTGCATTGTGAATAGGTATGCTCCACTGCTGGAAGTAGTTTTTCTTACTTGCGAAACTTGTTCCCTCCTCTGTATCATAACATTCATTTGACTATGAAAAAACAAAAAAAGACAGGCGGGGAGGGAGTATTATCTTATATTGGCAGTAGTCAGGTCACCTTTGAACAAAGCTAACAGTATTTGACTCCACTTGCCATCATAATTTTGGGTTTAGCATGGCCTTAGAAAGTTGAACTCGTTATAGAGATTTTACTCCCCTGACTGATTACTCTTCCAGTCCCTATGGAGAATTTGATTGATGCCTCATGCATCTCATGGTTCCATTACTGAGTCTATGTTGTCAAAGTCTTCCATATGTCTCATTCTCTTGTTCAAAGGATGTCTATCAACCTATGTCGTCCATTCCTCAAAAATATTGACTTTGCATGTCGACCATACCCTCAATTCGTCTTGGAATCACATGAACCTGTAGTCTTGTTGCACACCCAGGTCCTACTTTCCTCATTGGTAGGTAACCTTGAACCCAAGAGTCGACATTTCATCATTGGTCATTGATTGGGTGGTTTCCCCTGTGTTTGGAAAAAATACATCTATTCACACATTGGGATTCCTGCAATGTCTGGGATTCCATTAGCCTTATTGGTGGTTTCCTCACCTTTTTTTAACAATTTTCCTCATTGGATGCTATTGAGAGGGTCTTTTTCATGTACCACTAGCACCTAGCACACGCGAAAGACACAGAAGGTTGTTGGTTCGTGAACATGTTCTTTGTTTGATTTCCTCCAAATCATCAAGCTCATGCTTTGTACCTCATGTTGAATGATGAGAGATGCCTCAATGCTCTCCTTTCAACGGGTCTCCTTCCATCGACTTCAACTCATCTATTTTGGAGATGATACCTAAAGTCCTATGAGTACCTAGAGGCTTGTAGTCATTAGTGGCAGGTTCTCTTTCCATCGACATTTGGGAATACATCAATGTCTCATGATCGATGTATTCTTCAAGTGTTCGATACCTACTTTTATCATCAGTAGGATGTATCACATTTGTTCACAGTATACCTCAATGGTTGATAATCAAACTAAGTCTCATTGTGTTCGAACCTAACTCCTTTATTCACATGATGTAGACTTGCACCTTTGGAGGATTGTATAGAAGACTTGAAGACACCAGTTTATAGTCACAACTCTCCTGATCTGTTGCTACCTTTTCATTGGACTAATACTTGTGTGAATTCAATGATCATAGGAGATCAGATTATACTCCATTGTATAAAGATATCTTCAGATTGATTTTGAGACTGGTTTCACAGGTCCTTGTTCATGACTATGACAACCTTTGGCCTGCAACCACCTTTGTATTTTCTTATTCATGGCCATGGACAATTTTGTTGGTATATTTTCACGTGGATCTGTAGTGTAATTCAAATTGGCATCTTTGTATGCAAAGACAGTACAGATTGTAATAAGCAACTAGTTCTTCTAGTTGGGTGCCCATTACTCCACTTCTTGGTCTTAAAATGTATTTTGGCTATCTCAGATACTCCTCTGACCTCACACATTAGGGGGCATCTGTTATAGCAATATTTTCCTCACCCCATGCAATCTTGCATAGAGGGCCTTTTTCCATTTCCCTATGCAGACTAGAAGTCCCTTCTTGAAAATCCCATAGCCAAAAACATGATTTTTCCACATATATGTGCCTTGCCTATATTATATCATGTGTATACGTAGGTTTCACCACTACAACCCACGTACATCGGGAAATGTTCCCAAAATTGAAAAATGGTGTCAGGTTTCCATGTCACGTCGTAGGATCAATGATCCTTGGCCTTCCATATACTGGAAACGTTCGAACTCGTCCCTTTAGTTCCACTTGAAGGATATAAATGGGCCAAATCTGAGCTATGGAATGGGGGAGAAAGAATTCAAATTTGAGAGAAAAGTTACTCTGGAGAAATTATTCACTTCACATTGAGTTTGCATCCCTTTGTCCTTTAAGTATGAACACATTGTTCATCCCCCAAGATCTCCCCTTATTGATTGATAACTTCATTCTATATCTTATATGAGCTTTCCTTTGGTGGAGTATTGAAGTGGTGGAGGCCCAGCTGGAAGGAACTTAGTTTCTCGGTTCCGAACCATGCCAACACAAAATTTTGTAACTCATTCACTTATGTTGGTTATATCTTAATATAAATACTCTTTTCTCATCCAATTAATATCTCACAAATATTTGAATTATTATTCCATAGGCGTATTTGTTATGAATGTTGATGTATTATGATATTGAATGTGATAACATTATATATTATCACCATATGCTTGTGTTGCTTGGTTGTTGAGGATTAGTTGCAGGTATATTTCTTTGGGTCAAGTGCTCAACGGTGGACTTCATTGAACGTCTGGACGAGGTAGGCCTTTTATATTGTCTGGCTAGCATATTTGTTTATATAGAATACTTTAGATTAGAGTTGGTTTCTACAGTCATTTCCGTGTGTTTTTTGTTTACCCCTAGCCATAGAGAGATTTTCCTCGTAACATTGATGGATACTTGATGAGCTTGGTATTCATTAAGAGTCATGTAGATCCCAACCTTTACTACAAGGTTGTTGACGGTGATATTGTGATCTTGATGTTGTATGTTGATGATATGTTCCTTATGGGGGAGGCAAGGCTCATTGATGACCCATGGGTGCAAGAGGGAGTTAGAGTCATATTTCGAAATGAAGGATCTTGGTTTGATGCATTATTTATTGTTATTTGAGTTTTGGAAAAAACCAAGTGATATCTTCCTTGGACAAGGGAAGTACACAAATGAGACATTGAGTAGATTTGGTATGATGGACTACAATTCCATGTCTACACCTATGATTACAAATATGAAGAAGCTGAGTGATTCCACTTCAGATTCATATTTGCTGGATCCAACTAGGTATAGGCAATTTCTTGGATCCTTTATGTACCTGGTTAACACCAGGACAAATATTTTCTTTACAATGAGCACCCTAGGCTAGTTTATGGTTGCGTCGAGGAACTTCCATTGGTTTACGACAAACCATGTGTTGATGTAATTTAATGGTACAATTGTATATGGTATAAGATATGTTTTAGGTGGTGAAGTGAGGCTACAGGGATATACTAATTCTAACTGGGAAGGAAGCAAAGTGGACAAAAAGAGCACCTCGGGGTGTTGCTTCATCTTAGGATCAACTATGATATTCTGGATTAGTGGGAAGTAGACTTATGTAGCACTCACCATAATAGAAGCGGATTATATTATATCCACTTTCGCAAGTTGCAAAGTAGTATGGATTTAGAAGCTTCTTGCATGACTATTTGATCAGGAGATAGAGACAACCTTAATACACATTGATAATCAAATTTATGTCAAGATTTTGGAAAATACAATATTTCATGACAAGTAGAAGCACATTGATATAAAATATCACTTCATCTGATACATGGTACAAAAGATAGCAATAAATATCTAGTATATATCCATAGATAATCAAATTGTGGACATTCTCACCAAGCCTTTGTCTAAGTCAAAGTTTGTATACTTCATAGACAAGCTTGGCAAGATGCAAAATGTCTCCCTCACTGAGAGGGAGTGTTGATGTTTCTCCAGTTAACAACATTGGGAAGACATTATCCCATATTAGTCATGTTGATTTGACCAAGGGAAATGACTCATTTACTCACAAAGCTTTGCTAGTGGTGAATGGACCAGTCATAGTATTTCTCCTGACGAGGAGTGGATAGACTTGAGGTGATCTCACATTGCCTGCTTTAGGATGTAGTGATACATATTAATTATAACTACATGCAAGGAAATAATAATCAACATAAATATAATATATAAATAATATATTTATAATATAATGTACAAATATATAAATAATCAATAATTGATAATTAATAATAATCAAATAATGAAAAAACAATAATGGAAAATACATGTCCATTAATGAAAAAGGCACTTCCCCGAGTATATATATCGGGGCCTTCAATTGTAATATATCATATCATATAATATTTACTTACAATAACCTCTCATCAAGTTAGCTAAGTGTTGTTGCTATTTTCAGTGTGTAATTATTCTATGATAACATTAACATTTAAATCATAATGAAATAATCATCAAATCTTAAAATTAGAAAAATTCAACATTCAGTATATGATATTTATTACATGCACCCAATATTTAATGTTTCATATTTAAAAAAACCTATTATGGGGCCAAATCATCAAGTCCATACAAGACTTCTAAAACTTAATGAAGAGTGTTATATTTTTTTGTAATTGGATTCAATACTATCCACAAGAGAATGTCAACTATGCTAGCACACAATTCGAGAATTCCTAATACAGTGGAAGGATACCTAGCTAGATGATGCCACTTGGGAACAAAATATGATTTGATAACATTTTCCACACCTCTAGCCCTACCATAAACGACCTACTTTGGGATGCTTTGGAGTTAGTCAAATAATGTATGAGGTCATATTCTTTGAATAAGGCCCATTAGGTAGTTAGTGGTTAGTTACATAATGTAAAAGGATTATGTTTATTAAATAAGGGTCACTGAGTGGTTGGTACTCATTAGTGATGATACAAAAAGTAGTTATATTTTTCTACAAAGAAACTATATATAGAGAGATAGAAGGCTATGCAATTGTTTGTTAATGGTGGTTATTGTATTGTAGCTCTACTCAATAGGAGGGTTTCGTCTAAAAAAGGCCAAGAAAATTCCTCTTTATTTTCTTGTTTATCAATACAAGGGATTATATTATACATATTGAATACCATTCTCTCTCTTATCTCAAGTTTTGTAGTTTATATGTCTTGAATATAGCTTATAATAATTGTTTCTATTGGCTAAGTACTTTACAAAACAATATCTATAAAAAAAATGAGAGTCGAGTAGAAATATCTTCCTATCTTAATTGCATATCCTCCATAATCTTTGTGATTCCATGATTACCCTAATTACTCCATCCAAAATTATTAGAAATAGTAAAGGGGATAAAGGGAATTCTTGCCTCAAACCTATAAAATGGAAGGAAAAGTTTTAGGCCAAACCATTCATGAGAATTTCATAAGGAAACAAACAAAAGTAACCACCAATGAAATTAACTAATGACAAATAAAACCCAGTATTTAGAAGAATTAATCTTAGGTAGAGCCAACTCACCCTTTCATATTCCATTTAAAGGCCATATTTTAATCCCATTGTTGTAATTTTATTAGAACCTTAATTGAATGAAGCCCTTCCTAGGTGTTGATGTTTAGATTGTTCAAGATCTCAACAAAAATCTCACGAGGATATAATCCCCCTGCATTTTTAAAGAGGTGCTTATACTCTATGTTCTTATGAAATATGTAGCTAATGTTCTTGGATTGGACTATCAAATGGGATAATGCTAAATAAGAAACCCAAAATCCTTTATTTCTTTAGTTTTTATATAAAATGGTCCTTGATAACTAGATTTATCCTTGGAAACAACATTTTCCTAGAAATGGACTAGGCAACTTCATAATAGTAAAAAGATAAAGAAAGGATTCCATATAAAAATAAATATATGCTCAAATTCATTATGACATCCCTATGAAACATATCAAATAAAAATATGCAACCATATTTTCTCACAAGAAAAAGAGTGAAATTGGGTTGATCACTCCAAAGAACTTTTGTTAGGATATTTAGACACTCAGGAGTTAGTTAAGATCTACTTGTTCTAATGTATCATTAGGTAAAAGTGTGTCTCTTAGTGTGTTTATTTAGTATTCATTAGTGGGTCACTTCATAAAGCAACTTACACCATCATGTGGTCCTTTTGTTACCATTTATGCCTTTTTTTTAAATGGCCACATCTGAAGTCCATTTTCAGTGCTGGTTTTTTAAACCACCTAATGTTTCGATATATTTCCATCAAGATCATCAGTTTTAGTTTTTAAATCCATATTATCTACATATTTAATATGGGTTCTTCAAGTAATTTTTTTCTTACCAGCACCAACTAATTCCAATGGAAATCCCATATGGAGGATTTATGAAGAAGTAAAGGCTTCTACTAGATTACCTTGGGAAATGAAACATAACCTACTAATGTTGAGAAGAAATTCAAATGGGATAATAGGAATGGAGAAGCACGTGGACTATGTTTGGTAAACAAAATAACTTTCCATCTCTCGTGAGTTAAGGTTCCACCTTCAACAAATTGATAAACACAGTGAAGCTTGGGAAAATATTGATTCTGTGTTTGGTAAAGACAATATTATTTGAGCACAACAGTTAGAAAATCAAGTACTAAATTTAAGTCCAAGTGATTTTCCTTCCATTGAAGACTATCTATCTAAGTTTAAAACACTCTGAATTTTATGTGAAGAATGTAAGAAAAAGATGGGTGAATAGTGTTGCATCTATCTTATTCTTTCTAAGCTATGTAGTGCATATTATGTGTTTTTGTCCACCTTTTATGCCATGAAAGAGGCTTTAGGGACAACTTATCAAAAACCCACTCTTGAGTCCTTTTTTGATGCTTTGATTAGAGATAAATATAGCTTGTACAACTTGGACTGGTCAACACTACAAGTACCTCCAAAAAAGCCTTAGTTGTCCATTATAAAAATATGTTGATTAAGGTTGGTTGTCATTGATCTCAACCCTTGAAGAAAGCCCCATAGCACAAAGGTTTAGGTAATGGACCCAATATTTTTTGATGTAAATATGACTCATTATTTTTTTGTCATGGCTGATAAGAAGTAAATATGGATGAACTCGAAAGTGGTCCCCTTATGGTGAAATCCCTCATGGCAAGATGCTTTGTGGAGTAAGAGAACCCATGCTTAATTGTGGAATAATGAGATGAAGAAAAGTGATTTTTTCATGGAAAATATCCTATATGGATAGTGCTTGTCATTTAATTTCTGGTGGTATGTGGAACGTCACATAATTCCTCACAGTTAGAGATTTATAGCCATGAGAAGTTGGAGACCCCATGTTTGGGTAATGGACCTGTTGGCGGGCGAAATCGACCGTCTGTCAACTGGAAGAGTGGAACCGGTCCGGGGTTGTCTAATAACCCAAGTTGTTTGGGATGAACCACCCTGACGGGTTTAGCGGCTCCGTTAGCCGATCTAAAGGTCCTAAGAAAACACACAAAAAAAGGAAAACTACTCTAAACTAACTAATATAACTAAACTAACTATTAAACAAACTAATCTAACTAAAACTAACTATTAAACAAACTAATAAACTAAACTAACTATTCTATATATACACAATCTACTATCTAATACTATACTAACTTTAACTAATTAAATATCTAACTACTAACTGAAATAAAACTTATTCACAAAATGTACAATATCTACAATTTACAGATTTGAATAAAACCTGAAAAACTCGTTTATATTCTGCCCTAAATCAAAGAAAGAGATATTTTTGTTGATTTTATAATTTTTACGAACATAAATAAAACATAATTAAACTAAACAACTAATACACTAATTCTAACTACAAATCTAACTAAACATATATCTAACTAAACTACTAATATTATATTAACAAATTTAATGAAAATAAATCACAAACTGACCTGGAAAAACGCTCCAGATCTGTCCTGTATATGATGATTGTCTTAGCTAATCGGAGGGAGGAAACCCGCACCGAATTATCCAAGCACTCCTTGTAAACAGAAAGCTGCAGTGCTCTTTAATATAATTACAGGACAAACAAGACATAAAAATTCACAACAATCTTATGATTTATAAATCTTCACAATTAGATAAACCTTTATGCAAAGACTTATACAAAATAATTCAATTGATGAAGAAGAGAAATCTGTCATTCATTAACTAAATAAAGAAATTATTGTGTTTTTAAAATAATGAAAGAAATCAGATATGGATCACGTTAATTAAATCACATCATTCTGCAATAAACTATGATAGCTAAAGTAGTCTATAATCAACTCCAAAAGACATGCATAAACTTGAAACAAAAGATTGATATTATGAAAAGTGAAAGTTGTAGCAGAACATCAACTTATGTCTCAGTTTGTATTAGAAATCCATAGCCTGGTTCTCCCACAAGTGAGGATGATCCTTATTACCAAAAATAATAAGTATTTAAAGTTCTTCCACAGGGTAAAACATCCTCGTGGAAGTTATCAAAACTGTTTACATAAAATCTGGGAAGATATCCCAAGTTTAACTAAACTAGGAACCTAAAATAAAACAAAAACACACAAATATCCCCTAGACTGTCCAGTATGTCCAATGCAATTTGGATGTACCTGAAAGGTGTTCAAAATAGACAAGTTAGAAGGGTATTTTACTAATAAAATGATAAAAAATCTAATTCTATAGACCAGCTACAGAATCTTGCGATTTTGTAGCTGGTCTAAATAAGACACAGAATCAACATAAAAATCAATTCAAATCTATTAAAGAATTAAATTTAACTAACATCCAATAGCTATTTGAAAATGAATCATTTAAATTGAAATTGTTATACCATTCGAAATCAAACAAGATCAAGATCAATCAAATGACTACAGAGATACGTGTACTCTGTTTCGTTTGTTACCACAAAGTCGGGTGAACAGGATCATAATCAAACAATTATGAGATCGTTTCATATCAAACTGAAATCAATACAATTAAAACAAATTGCAGGCAATTGTTATGCTGCCTCATAGACAAGAGACACAATTGAATCCAAACAAACTCATTTTCAAATCGACATAACTGTATTGTCATAACAAACTATCCATGCCACGAGCGAATTAACTTGAAACTGGCGCGTAAATCAACTGAAATGAAATCATAACAGGATCAATTTAGTTGGTAATAGAGTTCGTAAGAGATATACGATCGTTTGTTATTGCAAAATGGGGAAGACAAAATCATTCAGGAAATCATTTCTTAAATGCATTTGGAAACGACTATTACCCGAGTTTCCTCATACGAATTTGACAACAACAACATAGGTTGATTTGAGTTAACAAACTCCTTTGAAAATTAAAATTAACAGAGCCTCAATCAAGTCTATTTTTGATACGAATACAACTCATAAAATCGATCATACCAATTGAAGATACAACAATCCAATCAAGTGAATCGAACAACTGGGGTTTAACATAGTCGTCGTGGATCAAAAACCGTTCCATGATTCGGGCGTGAATATCATTTGCACAGACTTAAATGAGAGTATTGTTTCCATAAAAACAAATTCATTCTTCCCAAATCGGAAACGATCAGAGTTGTATTCCTGATTTAGAACATTATATGACACAACATATTAAAATATCATAACAACCAAACTCATGAAATCGTTTGGCAATCATAGCATACAAACTAACCATAACGAAATCAAATCAAAACATGATCGTATACTAAATCTAGCATGAAAATCTCTTGTTTAGATTAAAACCAAAACAAATCCAATTGAAAGAAAATCAAATCCGATAAGAATCTATCAGTGGCTAAACTGGGAATGAGCGAATCGTGTATCCAAATAAAAAATTCATTTATTTTTAGCAAAGCGAAAAAAATGTACAGGATGAACAACATTGTGAAGAGCCATTTCAAATGATAGACAGAGATAAATTCGAAAACCAAACTCACATCATTATATTAATCCTGGTCATTCACAAAATGAAAATGATATCAAAATTCATACCTGTATGGCGAGCAGACAGCTTGATCATGACAATTTGGAGTTGACCACGGCTGTGGCCGATTCAACATTATTGAAAGTGATGGAACCAGTGGTTCTCTACTTCCTATCAGTTGCTTGGAGTTTGTCTCTTTGGCTAGTCAATATTGCAACTTCACTTTCCAACGATTTGATTTTCGATTGAAGCAGGGGAACGCCCATATAGTAGCGTTCCAACCACAAATCACATTGGTCACAGGACAACTGTCCGAGCTTCAAAAGTGCAGGTGAGGGTTTGGTTACATTTTCGAGGGTTTCGTTAGGTAGATTGATCCCTGGGTAACCGGGATTGTTCCTTAGGCAAGGGGGAAGGTCCGAAACGAAATCATAAGGTGGCTCGGAGCACAGACCCTGTGAGTAAGGGTACTCATTAGCTAGAAAACGTTCTACGTTAGAGTCTGAATCCTCACTAAGGATTATGGGCTTCTCCTCAACACTAGGTTTAGGATTATTTCTAGCCATTCGCGAGATAAGCCGAGCATTCTTCTTTCCTTTGCGATCAATAGTAGGGTTACCTCTAACCTTTTTTCTCACAAGATTTTTAATAGCCTCAGCCTTCTCAGTTATAGCGTCGCGTAAGTCAACACCAGGGTCGGCTGAGGGTTTAGGAGAGGGCAGTAGGACATGGAAGGGCACGGGTGGCCCGACCTTGGTTTCATTAACCACAGGCTTGTCAATTTGGACAAGGTCTGTATCATCAAAACCATTTCTAGCGATAAAATCTCGGCAGCTATCACCGTGGAGGCTTAAGTGATAAACAATGATAAGTTTAATTAGTCCATGGTGGAACATGCTACTATCGACCTTCTCTCTTTTAAACCTTTTTGACATTTTGTACAGGCTACGTTGGAAATAGAAAGGCATATTCAACGGGTATCGCATAAAATTCATTAACAAATGCAGGTGCTAGAGAAAAAACGAGTCTTTATCGACCCTCACAGGTCACAAATTGTTTGACCACCATCAAAGTATCGTTCCATCGTGGTTTAAGCGAAGAGATGGGCATACCTCTGTCACAAGATGTGACCTTTCGCGAGACGAACAGTAGCGGCCATGGCACCTCCTCGACCTTAGAATTTTTAAACCAACGATGTCCCGAGGAGGGTAACCCTGTAGCAGAACTAATAAACTCCTCATTGATTTCCAACTGGATGTCACCCACCTTGTCTCTACAACCATCAAAATTCAGGGCAAAGTGTTGTGCCCCAAATAAGTTAAAACCCTCAAACCTCTGCACGAAGGTGAGCAAACAGTTATCCTCTAAGTCTTTCTGGGCATTGTCGAATAGTAGCAAGGCTTGGCTACTAGTGCCATGGAGCCGAGCAGACGGTGAACGAGCCAGGGTTTGGATCATAGCATACACAGGAGAAGGGTGCACGAAGGGTTACCCGAGCGAGCAGAGGTAGAACAGGGATAAGGGATAGAAATTAATGTCATCGTGCGAAGGTGGTGGATCTTATCTCTGCCATGCATAATAGTTATTGCCAAGGTACAACCGCCGACTTATAGCTGTTATACCCATTATAGTATAGCTCAACAATCATGTCACTTGGCCGACCAATGAAACCAATGGTAAGTGTATAAACCAACATGCGCAATCAACGTTATGTCATAGTTTTAAAATCAATCATACAAATTGAGACCACTACCAAATGCTTAACCATGCGCCAATGTATTGTAACAACTCATATCAAGAGTTTAACCAATGTGCCAATGGGTCTTCATATAATCAACATGCCAATAGTTTTGAAAACACGAACATAGGTATCATATTAAAAGATATATATGAAGGATTTAACCATAACACCTATGTATTTTCATGAAACCAATGGTCAAGTAGACTAAATAAAATAACATATAAATCCAAATGCTAATTTATCGCAATTCAATGAAACAAAGTCACACAATCAATCTAAGAATGTCCAAAGAGTACAGATCAAAATTTTTGCCAGCTGCATAACAATAAGTGAAATGTAAGCGCAATGCGCATATCAACAAGAAGGATAACGACAGTTCAAATAATTATTTTAATGCGACAATGAAATACCAAGTTTTCACGCTTACAGTCGTGAAAACAACAACGAAGGTAAATGTGCAGATGTCGCAAAAAATAAAAGTGTCATTTATTTCAAAATTGCGACGAAAAATTGATGTTTGAAAAACATTGGTGTAGGAAGCTTATAAGACAATGGAAAAATGTGAATTGCCTACCAACAATGGCGACACACTGGTAGAAGCAGTTATCTCTACCAAAAGGAACAAATTCAGATTAGGACAGGAAAGATAATTCCAACTCAAAAACAACAACCAAAAAATCATATAAACATCATCATTAACCAACTATTCCAGCAATGTTTAAAGGATGATAACTGATAAAAAGTCTTAAGACCAGCAAGTCACGATATTAAAGATAAAATCTCTAATATTGTTGACAGAGCCACTGCTTCCAGCAAGCGTCCATAGCCTAGACATGGTTTCCATTTAATCCACTCTGACATATGTATCCTTTCAAGAAGTTCTAGATCAGAATAAAGGACATTAAAGAGGTTTCTTATTTACAAATTTTCATATACCCGACATTGCTTCGCTGCCAGCGGGCATGTTCAGTACCCCGGCGAAGTTGTCTTGGCGCCATGCATGCATTTACCTGCTACCAGTAGACCTGTTCAACATCCCAACAGGTTTACAAGCACTTCCCACAGCTCTAATAATAATTTATTTTGTTTTTTCTTTTCATAGATCTGTAGTTGAGCGGGGTGACGCTGAAAATCATGATATTTTAACAAATTTTTTCAGACCTCATCAGAATTTTTTAGAACTGTCGTTTATTTAGATCCAGAGATTTTTTATTTACAAAAACAACTTCCTAAGGCAGGGAGACATCCTCTGAGTCATTCCTTTACGGAATAGGGATAGCGTAAAAAGATAATAGATGATCATGACAAGCTTTACTCAGAGATCGAAATCAACCATCTTCTTTTAAACAACAGACTTTTCCAACATAGCTATAAATTTCAGAAATATACCATTGATGTGTATACCTTTTTCTTAGCAGTTATTTTAGCGAAGGAATTTTCTATTGTCTTTGTCTGAATATCTCAGTGTACAGGTATGTTTATTTCCAAAAACACAAACTGATAAATTCAAATAAAAAACAAAAACAAAAGGAACAATCAAACAAAAGCAAAATATGTACATGATATACAAGGGTAGTTATCAGGCAAAGTATCTTTTCAAGGCTTGGCCATTCACCGGATAGGTGTCAGGATGCCCTTCAATATTTTTCAATCGAAAATAATTGGGACCCAACTTTTCAACAATTAAAAACGGTCCAAGCCACGAATTTTGAAATTTTGTGTGCTCACCCTTTCCCTTGTGTGGTTTGTCCCATTTCAGGACGAGATCTCCTACTTCAAAAATCCTATCAAAAGAAGAATTAGAATCGAACCATCTTTTAACCAATTGTAGATGTTGATCTAGCTTACGTTTAGCTTGGGCTCTTACCTCTTCTAGCTTCATCAAAGCATTAATTCGATTTTCCAAAGGGGGACAATCTTCTTCTTGGACTTTCCGTGACAACTAAAGTGAAGGAAGAAGAATGTGAGGTGGCAGAATTGCTTCTCTTCCATATACGAGAAAAAAGGGGGAGTTACCTACAACATCTTTTGGTGTTACCCTATCATCCCACAATGCGTTTAGCAGTGCATTGTGCCAATTTTTGTGATTTTCAACCATCGTTCTCTTGATTATTTTGATCAAGTTCTTATTTGTGGATTCTTCCAATCCGTTTCCCTGGGGGTAATAACTAGCAGACTACTTCAAATTAATTCCTTTTTCCAAAGCGAACTCACTCATCTCAAGAGAGGAAAATTAAGAAGCATTATCGAATACTAAACAGTCAGGGATACCGAAACGAGTGATAATATTCGAATTTAGAAAGACAATAACCTGACTGGTGTTGATAGTTCTTAATGTAGCAGCTTCAGACCATCGGGTAAGGTAATCTGTGGCTGTAACAATAAAATTGTGTTGTTGTGAGGACAGAGGATTGATTGGACCTATGATATCAAGGCCCCACTACTAAAAACGAGAATCTACTGAAACGGGCTGCAAAGGCAAGGCTGGTTTTTGTAACCGCCCTGATGCTTTCTGATAGATGATACATTTACGACACAAGGCGTGGGCGTCTCTAAAAAGTGTGGTCTAGTAATAACCGGCTCTTAAAACCTTATGAGCAGTGGTGTCACCACCAAAATGACCACCATCTTCTCTTGCATGCAACTCAAGCAAGACTTTTTCTGCTTCATCTTTTTCAAGACAACGCATCAGTACGCCGTCAAAATTTTGAACAGAACACCATTAACCAAATGAAAGGGGGCATACTTTAATCTCAACGCTCTTCTTTTAGCGGGGTCCAGGTGACGGGGGGCTGACCCATGTTCAAGACATAATCTTATATCATCATACCAAGGACTAACAGGGTTTTGTGCGCAACATATTAGACTTTGATCACATTGTCCTAGGTTTGATGTATCACTTTCTTCCTGCTATTCTGCTGCTGAATCAAAAACTAAATTTCACAACCCTTGGCCTCTCAATATATGTGCTGGGGTGATTTCTAAGTCATACTCCTACAAGGAGGTGACCCAGTTGCCCCTCTTTTCTCCTAGTTCCTTCTACACTAACAAGTTCCTTACGGCTGGGTAGGGGACAATGACTTTCGTCCTTGACTTCAAAAGATAGGAACGGAAGTGCTTAACTGCTTTGAAAACAGTGTAGGCTTTCCAATCTACCACTGGGTAATTAATTTCAGTGCCTTTGAAAGCAGATCTCATAAAGGCAATGGGTACTTCATTTTTCTCGGTATTCTTTTGGGTTAGGACGACGACATAGGAACGGTCGGAAGAAACAGTGTAGAGTGTAAAGTTTTGAGAAACATCTGGGCTCATGAGAGACGGAGCATCTATTATGGCCTTCTTTATTGCGTTAAAAGCTTGATTTTCTAGGAGTCCCCAGTGATATTGGGTTTCTTTCTTAATCAAATTTTGTAAAGGCCTGACCATTTCGGAGAAACTGGGGACAAATCTTCTCATGAAGTTAATCTGGCCTAAGAAAGACTGCATGGATTTTTTGGATGTAGGAGGGGGAAGTTTCGCGATGACTTGAGTCCTTTTGGGGTCAATAATCATCCCTTCGCTAGACACAATGAATCCCAAGAGTTTACCCTTTTCTACTGCAAAGATGGATTTTTTGGGATTCAAGGAGATGTCGTACTTGTGACATCGCAGTAGGATGGCTTGTAAGTGAGCTAGATGATCATTTTTGTTTTTAGAAAATACATTCACATCATCTAAGTAAACTACGACGGACTGATTGATTAATCCTCTAAAAGAAATGTCCATTGCTCTCTGAAAAGTGGCACCAACATTAATCAATCCAAAGGGCATTTTGCGATAAGCATAAGTGCCCCACGAAGTACGAAAGGTAGTTTTAAGTTTGTCTGGTGGAGACATCAGGACTTGGTTGTATCCCGAGAAACCATCTAGTAAGGATAGCCTCTCAGAACCAAATACCTGTTGAAGGATCTGTTCCATGGGCGGGACAGGATAGTTGTCTTTATCATACGCTCTATTAAGGTTTCGGAAATCAACGCAGAGTCGAATTTCCCCACTTTTCTTCTGGACTGGGACAAGGTTAGAAACCCATTGAGTATTCCTAACAGGAAAAATTATCTTAGCATTTAGGAGCTTATTCAGTTCTTTTTTAACAGTCGGTTCGAGCTTGGGGTGCATTTTCCTTATTTTTTGTTGAAAGAGTAAGGTTTGGGGCTTCGTCGGAATGACATGTTGTATGATGTTAGGGTCGAAAGTTTTAAGGTCATCATACGTCCATGCAAATACATATTTAAATTCTTTGAACAATTTAATAAATGCAACTTTTTCTTGTTGAGAACATCCCAACCCTAGATTAATGCACTGAGGATTTTCATTTGTTCCTAAGTTTACTTTTTCATAAGATAACGAGGAACTATTGGTTTTACAATTGACCGTCTTTTTAAATTTATCTTGAAAATCGTAAAACTTCTCTAATCTAACTACAGATTTAGGGATCAAGTTTACCATATCCGATGAAGATTCAACAGTTCTCGGATCTGGTATTATCGTGAAATCGTGCAAATTGTCATCGTGTGTGTGTTCGTCTATTACCGCGCCTTGAAAGGTTTCTTCCATGTGCAGAAAGTTAATAATCTACTGATCGTCGTCAAATACTCTCCAGTTCGTGATGTTGTCGGGAACAAATGGATGGAAAAGCATCTCAATAGAGAATGCATCTGGGGACAAGCCTTCTACAGGAAGAAGTTTAGAAGCTATGTTAGCTAATAAATCTTCTTCAGAGTTATTCAATCTAGGTATAGAATTTATATTGAAAGCAGAAAATTTATTCATTAAATTCCATACCTCAGACTAGTAGATTTTGAGATGTGGAGAGAGACAGTGGATAGAGTCTCTTACCTATCTAACCATTATTTCAGAGTCGCCAAAGACGGTTAAATTTTGAATGTTCATATCCAAAGCTTTTCTGAGACCTTGCAGTAAAGCTTCGTATTCTGCAGTATTATTAGTGCATTCAAATTCCAACCTACATGCCATCAATGTTTTGTTACCTGTCGTATCGATAATGACACAGCCTACTCCAGATCCTTCTTTGGACCTTGACCCGTCAAAATAAAGAGACCAAATTTGATTTGCATCGGGTACATGGGACCTTTGCATGGAAGTTGTTGGCTGCATATATGCTACAATCTCGGACTGCTATTCTGGATTCTTGATAGGTGAAGCCTCAGCCATGAAATTGCCAACAAAGGTGTCCATCCCTTGTACTTCAGGTGAATCAACAGGAGGTGTATACGGTTCATTGGGATCGTTCAAATCTGTGACCGTGGACTTAAGGTAGCGCTCACGATTTACTTTGATTTTATTAGGCTTGTCATTTTCTGGAAGCCATAGATGGGACCAATTTGTCGCGAAATAACCATGTAGTTGTTCCGACCAGTCCCTTCTTAACAACATACCATACACTTCTGGAATATCCACAACAATTATATCAATAACTTGATGAACCTTGGGGTTAGATGATAATCTAATAAGCACATTTTTTAGTTCGCCTATAACTTTGACATTTGTCCGATCAAGTTGTATGATTTTTAAAGTAGATGGTCCAACTTCTGCGTTAATCTTCTGGCATATAGACCAAGGCATCACATTAGATGACGCTCCTGAGTCTACCATACAATTGTGNTTCTATTAAAGATCTCGAAAGTTAATAGGAATGGAGGTACATTTTTGTGAGTACTAAGAGTAGTAGCTTGTGGCTTTTTACTCGCAGTTTCTACGACTACTTTATCTAAATTATTTACATTATTTACATTACTTACAGGAAGGCTTCCTTTATCTTGAGGATCAAGATTGTTTTTATTGGAAGTCTTCTGGGGAGCTTTGTTCTGCACAACCTTGTTACCATTAGAATTACCATTCTTGCCATTCTCTGAGATACTCTGTAACATTTTTTGTAGCAGAAATGGAAACTTCAATAACTCATAAATAGAAATGTTAGCCCTCAAATTTTTAAGATCTTCAACTACATCATAATCTAAGTTGGGGTTCACATTACTCTGTTCAGTCTCAGCTGATTTAGATTGCTTTGGAGGCGAAGTTGTAGTATTTTTAGAAGAAGGTTTGTTTGCTGTCTTACTCTTGGTATTATAAGGATGAATTTTCTCGAAGTTAGCTTGAAAGATGTTATCCGAGAAGTGTCCGAAATTTTTTGGAGAAGACTCTTCTTCTTGAACTGTTTCTTGTTCAATTACCTCCTTAGGGATCTCAGGAGGCATCAAGTTATCTTGGGCTTCTAGAATTGTTTGAAGGGCACATTGCAGACTTTCTAGATTAAGGCCTTCGGTGGTTGGGTTAGGTCGGTTAGTGGGAAAAGGATTTCGGAATGGGGGTTTGTAAGGCCCTCTGCTCGAGGAAGCTTCTTCGGTTGTCCTTTTTAAGTCTATAACTTGATTTGACAGTTTTTGTACAACTTTAGTTAAGCTTTCTAAATCCGAGCTTTCAGGTTGTGTTTTACTTGTAGTGGGTCTGGGGAGGATTTTGATCTTCTTTTTGGAAGAAGAAATAGTCTTTGTTTCATTGCTAGAAGAGTCTTTAAGACTAAGTATGTCTTTTTCAATCTGGTTGGCCTCCTCGAAGGCTTCTAACAACGTGGATTTCTTAGATCGTTTAACCCAAATAGCTATACTTTGATGCAAATCTTTAGTGTAGTATGCTATTATAAGACTCTCGACAGGCATAGAATCTGCAGGGATTCGGTTTTTGAGTGTTAGGAATCTTTGATTAAAGTCTTTAAATTTTTCTTTTGGGTTCATTTTTAAGCTAGAAAGATCCATGACTAAGATTTGCGGAGGCTTACCATCTCCGAACTTTTCCAAAAAGCATGACTCGAACTTTTCCCAAGACACGATGGTATGGGGTTGTTGGGCAAAGTACCATGTGGATGCATTACCCTCAAAAGTATAGGGGAAAAACCTACAGACAACATATTCTTGTTCGACATTGCAGAGTCTTATGGCTAACATAAATTTTTTAATGTGATCTTCAGCGATTTGTTTTGAGTCAGGATCAAACTTGGGAAGCCATTTCTCCGGGTGTTTAGGTAGAGGGTGTTGAGATCCAGGTACAGCTACAACATCCTGATCAAGCCAGGGACTAGCAGGGTTGTTCTGATTTTCCATTGGGGTAGTGGGTGTGGAAGGCTGAGAAGGTGAATTTCCTTCGTCAGAGGAATCTCCTCCGGAAGAGGAAGGAGATGATGGAGGTGGTGAAGGGGGTATCCCAGATCCTCCTGCAGCAGGATTTGAAATTGGATCTAAAGGATTCACAGTCAGACTGGTGTCTCCTAAGTGTTATTTGATATCAGAGAAATCCAAAGGTTGTCCCCACGGATGGTTAGGTTGCCTCAAACGGGCTAAGGCACTATGTGTTTTAATAAGAGATTGACGAATAATCTCTTGTATGTCACCACCTGTAGGATTAGGGGTTGCTCTCTCAACTGTGATCTGTGGATCGTCGGTTGAAGTGGTTGTTGTTTGAAGGGGAATATTATCGTTTGAATGACTTCTAGTCACTATAGGTGAGCGATTAGGTGGTGGAGGAGTCTTGCGACCGCCTCGTGCCATTAATTAAATTCAGGCCCTCCTTCTAGTGCCATTTGTTGGCAGGCGAAATCGACCGTCCGTCAACTGGAAGAGTGGAACCGGTCCAGGGTTGTCTGATAACCCAATCCGTTTGGGATGAACCACCCTGACGGGTTTAGCGGCTCTGTTAGCCGATCTAAAGGTCCTAAGAAAAAAAAAGAAAAAGAAGGAAAACTACTCTAAACTAACTAATCTAACTAAACTAACTATTAAACAAACTAATCTAACTAAAACTAACTATTAAACAAACTAATAAACTAAACTAACTATTCTATATATACACAATCTACTATCTAATACTATACTAACTTTAACTAATTAAATATCTAAATACTAACTGAAATAAAACTTATTCACAAAATGTACAATATCTACAATTTACAGATTTGAATAAAACCTGAGAAACTCGTTTATATTCTGCCCTAAAACAGAGAAAGAGATATTTTTGTTGATTTTATAATTTTTACGAACATAAATAAAACAGAATTAAACTAAACAACTAATACACTAATTCTAAATACAAATCTAACTAAACTACTAATATTATATTAACAAATTTAATGAAAATAAATCACAAACTGACCTGGAAAAACGCTCCAGATATGTCTTGTGTATGATGATTGTCTTAGTTGATCGGAGGGAGGAAACTCACACCGAATTATCCAAGCGCTCCTTGTAAACAGAAAGTTGCAGTGCTCTTTAATATAATTACAGGACAAACAAGACATAAAAATTCACAACAATCTTATGATTTATAAATCTTCACAATTAGATAAACCCGTATGCAAAGACTTATACAAAATAATTCAATTGACGAAGAAGAGAAATATGTCATTCATTATCTGAATAAATAAATTGCTGTGTTTTTAAAATAATGAAAGAAATCAGATATGGATCACGTTAATTAAATCACATCATTCTGCAATAGACTATGATAGCTAAAGTAGTCTATAATCAACTGCAAAAGACATGCATAAACTTGAAACAAAAGATTGATATTATGAAAAGCGAAAGTTGTAGGAGAACATCAACTTTTGTCTCAGTTTGTATTAGAAATCCATAGCCTGGTTCTCCCACAAGTGAGGATGATCCTTATTACAAAAAATAATAAGTATTTAAAGCACTTCCACAGGGTAAAACATCCTTGTGGAAGTTATCAAAACTGTTTACATAAAATCTGGGAAGATATCCCAAGTTTAACTAAACTAGGAACCTAAAATAAAACAAAAACACACAAATATCCCCTAGATTGTCCAGTATGTCCAATGCAATTCGGATGTACCTGAAAGGTGTTCAAAATAGACAAGTTAGAAGGGTATTTTACTAATAAAATGATAAAAAATCTAATTCTATAGACTAGCTACAAAATCTTGCGATTTTGTAGCTGGTCTAAATAAGCCACAGAATCAGCATAAAAATCAATTCAAATCTATTAAAGAGTTAAATTTAACTAACATCC
This sequence comes from Picea sitchensis, assembly GCA_010110895.2. NCBI lineage: Eukaryota > Viridiplantae > Streptophyta > Pinopsida > Pinales > Pinaceae > Picea > Picea sitchensis. The sequence goes on from SNQJ01S0123922.1 coordinate 22,862, forward strand.
AATAGCTATATGAAAACGAATCATTTAAATTGAAATTTGTATACCATTCGAAATCAAACAGGATCAGGATCAATCAAATGACTACAGCGATACGTGTACTCTGTTTCGTTTGTTACCAGAAATTCGGGTGAACATGATCATAATCAAACAATTGTGATATCGTTTCATATCAAACTGAAATCAATACAATTGAAACAAATTGCAGGCAATTGTTATGCTTCCTCATAGACAGGAGACACAATTGAATCCAAACAAACTCATTTTCAAATCGACATAATTGTATTGCCATAACAAACTATCTATGCCACAAGCGAATTAACTCGAAACTGGCGCGTAAATCAACTCAAATGAAATCATAACAGGATCAATTTAGTTGGTAACAAAGTTCATAAGAGATAGTCGATCATTTGTTATTGCAAAATGGGGCAGACAAAATCATTCAGGAAATCATTCCTTAAATGCATTTGGAAACGACTATTACCCGAATTTCCTCAAATGAATTTGACAGCAACAACATAGATCGATTTGAGTTAACAAACTCGTTTGAAAATTAAAATTAACAGAGCCGCAATCAAGTCTATTTTTTGTATGAATACAACTCATAAAATCGATCATACTAATTGAAGATACAACAATCCAATCAAGCGAATCGAACAACTGGGGTTTAACATAGTCGTCGTGGATCAAAAACCGTTCCATGATTCAGGCATGAATATCATTTACACAGACTTAAATGAGAGTATTGTTTCCATAAAAACAGAGTCATTCTTCCCAACTTGGAAACGATCAGAGTTGTATTGCCGATTTAGAACATTATATGACACAGCATATTAAAAGATCATAACAACCAAACTCATGAAATAGTTTGACAATCACAACATACAAACTAACCATAACGAAATCAAATCAAAACATGATCGTATACTAAATATAGCATGAAAATCTCTTGTTCAGATTAAAACCAAAACAAATCCAATTGAAAGAAAATCAAATCCGATAAGAATCTATCAATGGCTAAATTGGGAATGAGTGAATCGTGTATCCAAATCAAAACTTCATTTATTTTTAGCAAAGTGAAAACAATGTACAGGATGAACAACATTGTGACAGAGCCATTTCAAATGATAGACAGAGCTAAATTCGAAAACCAAACTCACATCATTATATTAATCCTGGTCATTCACAAAAAAAAAATGATATCAAAATTCATACCTATATGGCGAGCAGACAACTTTATCATGACAATTTGGAGTTGACCACGGCTGTGGCAGATTCAACATTCTTGAAAGTGATGGAACCAGTGGTTCTCTGCTTCCTATCAGTTGCTTAGAGTTTGTCTCTTTGGCTGGTCAATACTGCAACTTGACTTTCCAGCGATTTGATTTTCGATTGAAGCAGGGGAACGTCCATATAGTATCGTTCCAACCACAAATCACATTGGTCACAGGATGACTGTCTGGGCTTCGAAAGTGCAGGTGAGGGTTTGGTTACATTGTCGAGGGTTTCGTTAGGTAGTTTGATCCCTGGGTAACCGGGATTGTTCCTTAGGCAAGGGGGAAGGTTCGAAACGAAATCATAAGATGGCTCGGAGCACAGAGCCTGTGAGTAAGGGTACTCATTAGCTAGAAAAAATTCTACGTCAGAGTCCCAATCCTCACTAAGGATTATGGGTTTCTTCTCAACACTAGGTTTAGGATTATTTATAGCCATTCTCGAGATAAGCAAAGCATTCTTCTTTCCTTTACCATCAACAGTAGGGTTACCTCTAACCTTTTTTCTCACAGGATTTTTAATAGCCTCAGCCTTCTCAGTTATAGCATCGGGTAAGTCAACATCAGGGTCGACTGAGGTATTAGGAGAGGGCAGTAGGACATGGAAGGGCACGGGTGGCCCGACCTTGGTTTCATTAACCACAGGCTTGTCAATTTGGACAGGGTCTGTATCATCAAAACGATTTCGAGCGATAAAATCTCGCCAGCTATCACCGTGGAGGCTTAAGTGATAAACAATGTTAAGTTTAATTAGTCCATGGTGGAACAGGCTACTATCGACCTTCTCTCTTTTAAACCTTTTTGACATTTTGTACAGGCTACGTTGGAAATAGAAAGGCATATTCAACGAGTATCCCATAAAATTCATTAACAAGCATAGGTGGCAGAGAAAAAGGAGTCTGTATCGACCCTCACAGGTCACGAATTGTTTGACCACCATCAAAGTATCATGCCATCATGGTTTAAGCATAGAGATGGGCATACCTCTGTCACAAGATGTGACCTTTCGTGAGACGAACAGTAGCGGCCATGGCACCTCCTTGACCTTAGAATTTTTAAACCAACGTTGTCCCGAGGAGGGTAACCCTGTAGCAGAACTAATAAACTCCTCATTGATTTCCAACTGGATGTCACCCACCTTGGCTCTATAGCGATCAAAATTCAGGGCAAACTGTTGTGCCCCAAATAAGTTAAAACCCTCAAACCTCTGCACGAAGGTGAGCCAACCGTTATCCTCTAAGTCTTTCTGGGCATTGTCGAACAATAGCAAGGCTTGGTTACCATTCAGCTCGATTCGCACCACCGGTGCCATGGAGCCGAGCACACGGTGAATGAGCCAGGGTTTGGATCATAACATACACAAGAGCAGGGTGCACGAAGGGTTACCCGAGCGAGCAGAGGTAGAACAGGGATAAGGGATAGACATTAATGGCATCGTGCGAAGGTGGTGGAGCTTATCTCTGCCATGCATAATAGTTATTTCCAAGGTACAACCACTAGATTATAGTTGTTCTACCCATTATAGTATAGCTCAACAATCATGTCACTTGGACGACCAATGAAACCAATGGTAAGTGTATAAACTAACGCGCGCAATCAACGTTATGCCATAGTTTTAAAATCAATCATACAAATTGAGACCACTACCAAATGTTCAACCATGCGCCGATGTATTGTAACAACTCATATCAAGAGTTTAACCAATGTTCCAATGGGTCTTCATATAATCAACATGCCAATAGTTTTGAAAACACGAACATAGGTANTGAAGACCCATTGGAACATTGGGTCTTCATATAATCAACATGCCAATAGTTTTGAAAACACGAACATAGGTATCATATTAAAAGATATATATGAAGGATTTAACCATAACACCTATGTATTTTCATGAAACCAATGGTCAAGTAGATTAAATCAAAGAACAATGAAACAAAGTCACACAATCAATCTAAGAATGTCCAAAGAGTATAGATCAAAAATTTTCCAGCTGCATAACGATAAGTGAAATGTAAGCGCAATGGGCATATCAACAAGAAGGATAACGACAGTTCAAATAATGATTTTAATGCGACTACGAAATACCAAGTTTTCATGCTTACAATTGTGAAAACAACAACGAAGGTAAATGTGTAGATGTCACAAAAAATAAAAGTATCGTTTATTTGAAAATTGCGACAAAAAATTGATGTTTGCAAAACATTGGTGTAGGCAGCTTATAAGACAATGGAAAAATGTGAATTGGCTACCAACAGGACCCAATTTTGTTTGATGGGTAATGGTATGAGTTATGATATATTTTTAGATAATACTATTCTATATGGATATTACATGTCATGCCATTTCTGGCGATATGTAGAGTGTCACATAACTCCTCACGATTTGAGAGTTATGGCCTTACAAAGTCGGAGGACCCACATATGTCATCTAGAAGCCCTAAAAGGTCAAAGTAGTCAATGTGGTTTAAGAGATTTTAAAAGGTAAATAATAAAGTGAAGTGATGAGTGTATTATAATTCAAAGTGAATACAAAAT
>SNQJ01S0123925.1:0-15145 GCA_010110895.2 Picea sitchensis
TGAAATCCTGAAAACCGTTAAGTCTGCTGAATTTTGAATGGGACCTAAAATTCTACTTTCTCCATATGAAGTCCAATGAGGTTGGAACCACTCTCAAACATCCTGAAACAATTAATGGTAATGTTAAATTCTTAAAGTAAAAGGATAAAAATGAAAGATAAAGGAAATGCCACTTTTACTTTAAGAATTTAACATTACCATTAGGGAGCATATGGGGAAACGTCCCCCATGGAGTCCCCCCGTCCCGGGGACGTGGGGAACGCGTCCCCTGCGTCCCCCACCCTGGGGGACGCGTCCCCGTGGAACACTGCATTATTAACCCATGCAGGGGTGCGGAAATTCCATTTACAAAAATAAGTGCCGAGACAAAAATTGCACTGTAGAACCAGGAAGTCTTTGACTTGTTTGCATTTGATGATGCATATCTTCATGGTACATGGAGTTGACCCCCTAGTTGAATAGGTGGTCAACAGACCTAATAATCTGACGATATAATTGTAGGGTCTTCAGGATTTGAACCTGTAGCTTGATCATGTAACTTCTTCAAGATAGAAATCATAGGTGTGGTCATGGACTTACAGTCCAACATCCCAAATCTGTGAAGCACATCAATTGCATACTTGCTTTGTGAGAGAAAAATCTCACCAGGTTTCTGCCACACCTCTAAGTCAAGAAAGTAATGCTTAAGACCCAAGTCCTTCATTTCAAACTCTGTTGATAGCTCCCTCTTAGTCTGAGCTATCAAATGTTCCTCTCCAGTAAGGAATAAATCATCCACATATAAAACCAAGATAACAAGATGATTCTTCACAATCTTTATATAAAGATTAGGATCTGCTATACTCTTGGAGAACCCAAGACTCTGAAGAAAACTGTCAATTCTTCCATACCAAGCTCTCGGAGCCTGTTTCAATCCATACAAGGCGTTCTTGAACTTGTAGACATGAGATTCTTTCCCATGGATCACAAAACCCTCAGGTTGCTCGATATAAACCTCTTGCTCAACTTCACCATTAAGAAAGGCAGTCTCGACTCTTAACATCCATTTGGTGAAGTTTCCAATTAAAAACTGAAGCAAGAGATATGATGATTCCGATAGAGGTATACCTGGCAATAGGAGCAAAGATCTCATCATAATCAATTCCTTCTTTCTGAGAGAAGCCATGAGCCACAAATCTAGCTTTGAATTTTTCATCATTGCCATTTGCTGCATGCTTTATTTTGTAAATCCATTTAGAGGTTACTACTGATTTTCCTTGAGGTCTTAGGACCACTTTCCATACATCATTCTTAAATATTGACTCGTACTCTTCTATCATGGCATCCTTCCACACTTTATGTTTGGTAGTCTCATCAAAGCTGGAAGGTTCTGAGTCAATCACAAGAATCAAACTTGAGTATTTATCTGGCTTCTTGCTTTCTCTGAAAGTACCTTTAGGTGTTGCATGCTTTTCTGCCTCCTTTAAAATTTCATGGCACCATGCTGGATTCCTTTTGACAAGAGGTTTCTCTAGGGGAAACTCAACAGATTCCCTTATTGGATCCACTGAAGGATCTCTGGCCTCCTCCCTTTGCTCATCTGAAAGTTGTGAATATGAAGGTTTTGGAGATGGAGCTTCCTGCTCCTCTGTATCACATGGAAGTTCTTTGGAACAACGAAAAGCGATTTCCTCATGGAAGGTCACATCTCTACTGATCTCTATGTACTTTTGCCCTGGTACATAGATTCGATATGCTTTTGAGGTCTCACTGTACCCCACAAAAGTGTCTTTCTTTCTAGAGGGCTCTAGCTTAGTCCTCTTTTCTTTTGGTACATGAATGTAGACAGGACTACCAAAAATTCTCAAATGATCAACTGAAGGTTTCTTACTCGTGAAGACTTCTTCCAGAGTTTTCTCTTCCAAGGCTTTATGAGGACACCTGTTCTAAATATAGACTGCAATACTCGTAGCTTCGGCCCAAAGAGACAATGGAAGGTTCTAATCATACATCATAGCTCTATTTGCTTCACAAATCGTCCCGTTCTTTCTTTCTGCAACCCCATTCTACTAGGGATTATAAGGCACGATCACCTCCCTTTTAATCCCAGAAGCCTGACAGAGATCATCATAATTGTGGGAGTCAAACTCTTTTCCATTGTCTGTTCTGAAAACACGGATATGTCTACTTGTTTGATTCTCAACAAGATTCTTAAAATCCTGAAATTTACTGAATGATTCATCTTTAGTTTTCAGAAAATAAATCCAGGATTTACGAGAACAATCATCAATAAAAATGACATAATAAAGACAACCATTCATGGACGGAGCAGTCATAGGTCCACAGAGATCATAATGAATAGGATCTAAGATACCATTAGTTTTTCTATTACTGTGAGGGTAAGCTTTCTTTGTATTTTTACCAAGAGCACAACCTCTACAAATACTATCATGCTCAAAAGAAAAAACTGGCATACCTGCTACCATCTTTTGCAAACTTGGAAGAGCATTATAGTTGAGATGTCCAAACCTTTTGTGCCATAGTTCGTAGGGGTTGATCATCTCATGAGCTAATGCTTGAATAACTTGACCAGTGACTTTGTAAAGTCCACCTTCTTGAGCTCCGATTGTCATGGTTGAGCTCAATCTTTCATTTGAGGGCCACATAAGAGCCTTTCCTTTGGAGAAGGCGACTGAGTACCCTTTACTTTCTAGAACTGCAACTAAGATAAGATTTTTATTTAATCCAAGAACATAAATAATTTCTTCAATATGAAATACATTACCCGACTGAAGATGAAAAGAAGTCGATCCAATTCCTTTGATGGAATAAGTGCCATCATCACCCAATTCTACCTTCACATTTAACTTCTTATCTCAATAGTTCACAAGGTTTTGTTTGAAACCGGTCATGTGTTTGGAGGCCCCGATGTCCACTAACCAAATTTCTTCTGATTTGGTGACAACACCGGAGAGAGATGAAACAAGATAACTTTCTCTGTGTTGTTCTTGTTCTTTAGTAGCAACTCTGGTTCTCTTTCTTTGAGGCTCTTCTTCCTCAGTTGCAACTGAAGCATGGAACCTGCCTTTCTGTTTCTGCTGTGGAGGGTTTTTGCAATCTTTTGCATAACGACCTAGCTTGTTACCGTTAAAGCATCTTACTTTAGATAAATGAGAGTGAGAATGAGAGTGCTTACCTTGAGGTTTCTTACCTTTGCCTTTGTGCTGAGGAAACCTCTTCCATTTCTTGGCTTGACTGAAAGAGCATGGTCTTGTACTGTTGAGGGTTCATTTATGCTTTTAAGTCTTCCCTCTTCTTCCAAGCAATTATGCCATAATCTCTCGAACTTAGGTTGAACTTCTATTCCATTGAATGATGAGAGAAATGTCTCCCATGATTCAGGAAGACCATCTACTGATGTTAGTACAAGGTCATCATCATCCACTACAACTCCAATTGCTGCAAGCTGATCTCTTGTTTGGGAAATTTTAAAAAAGAAGGCAGAGATGGTTTCATCCTTTCCCATATTTAATGTATGTAGTTGTTTCTTCAAAGTCCTCTTTTGAGTTGGGGCCTTCTTTTCATATAGATTTGCTAGGGCATCAAAGCATTTCTTAGCTCTCCTTAGATGAGCAATAAGAGGCATCATGCTATCTTTAACTGAGTCAAAAATGACCCTCTTGGCTTTGGCTTGCCTCTTCTTATAGGCTGCTCTTCCTGCATTTGAAGTAGGTTCTTCCATCACCCTATTAACCAGCTCATCCAAGTCACCTTCTTCTAGGATATTAAAGATCCTAGCCTTCCAGGCATTGAAGTTTGAAACCCCTTCAAGCCTATCTTCTGCTTTGACTGAAGATGAAGCCATACCTAAAAAAAAGATCTAATATAAAACAAGCTTATTGCTTGTCTACAAAACAAACCCTTAAGTGTGGATCTACGCAGGCTCAAAAGTCTGCCACGATTGAGCTCTTTTCAGGCCCTAATCTCTGACACTATGTTAGAATATAAGGGCAGAAATAGACTAGCTAGAAAGAGAAATAATGTTTAATTTTTTTTGCTACTATAATTCTGGATCAACAATATATTCAAAATTTTGATGTAAAAACTAATAACACAAATTATAGATCTTTACCTTAACAAAACAAAGAACAGATTTACCTGAGGTGCTTGCTGTTATCCTCTTTTTTGTATGCTCAGAAAAAGCTTTAAGGGTCATGGATCAAACCCTCAGAGTAGATCTCATCATGATCCTTTGAACAATTTTGCCAAGAAGAACTTTAGGGAAAAATATCAGAAAACTAATCAGCTGACCAATCATTAAGTAAAAGGGCCGAAACAAGGACACCACTCTCCAACCTAGTGGCTGAAAAAGGTGGCCACTAACAACCTTAACAAATTCTGTCCAAGAATATAGAACTGCTACAACAATAAACATAAATAAATAACAGTTTTAGGGTTGTCTCATCAAACCTTGATTAGGGTACTAAATGCTGTAAGGTAGGGCAACATATAGGTGACACCATCAAAGAGAAAATACAGCATACATAGCTGGCACCACCAACATAGGAAAGACAGTAGCAACATACACAGGTGACACCAACAACAGATGACGAGGGAAGCACCAACAAGGAGAGGAGGAGGGCGACACCAACAAGGAGAGACACTAGCAAGGGAGAAGAGGAAGCCCCAAACAACAACCGGAAGAGACCTGCGACAGGCTGAGGCTCTTCTTTAGTAGAAACTTTGGTTCTCTTTCTTTGAGGCTCTTCTTCCTCAATTGCAACTGAAGCATGGAACCTGCCTTTCCGTTTCTGCTATGAAGGAGGGTTCCTGCAGTCTTTTGCATAATGACTTTGCTTGTTACAGTTAAAGCATCTTACTTTAGATAAATGAGAGTGAGAATGAGAGTGCTTACCTTGAGGTTTCTTACCTTTGCCTTTGTGTTGAGGAAACCTCTTCGATTTCTTGGCTTTGACTGAAAGAGCATGGTCTTTTACCGTTGAGGGTTCAGTTATGCTTTTAAGTCTGCCCTCTTCTTCCAAGCAGTCATGCCATAAATCTCTCAAAATTGGGTTGAACTTCTCTTCCATTGACTGATGAGAGAAATGTCTCCCGTGATTCAGGAAGACCATCTACTGGTGTTTGTACAAGGTCATCATCATCTACTGCAACTTCAATTGCTGCAAGCTGATCTCTTGTTTGGGCAATTTTGGAAAAGAAGGCAGAGATGGTTTCATCCTTTTCCATCATTAATGTGCGTAGTTGTTTCTTCAAAGTCTTCTTTTTAGTTGGGGCCTTCTTTTCATATAGATTTTCTAGGGCATCAAAGCATTCCTTAGCTGTACTTAGATGAGCAATAAGAGGCATCATGCCGTCTTTAACTGAGTAAAAAATGAGCTTCTTGGCTTTGGCCTGCCTCTTCTTATAGGCTGCTCTTCCTGCATTTAAAGTAGGTTCTTCCATCACCTTGGTAACCAATTCATCCAAGCCACCTTCTTCTAGGATATTAAAGACCCTAGCCTTCCAGGCATTGAAGTTTGAAGCCCCTTCAAGCCTATCTTCTGCTTTGACTGAAGATGAAGCCATACTTAAAAAAATATCTGATATAAAACAAGCTTACTGCTGATTTGCAAAACAAACCCTTAGGTGTGGATCTACGCAGGCTCAAAAGTCTGCCACAATTGAGCTCTTTTCACACCTTAAGCTCTGATACCATGTTAGAATATAAGGGCAAAAATAGACTAGCTAGGAAGAGAAATAATTTTTAATTTTATTTGCTACTATAATTCTGGATCAACAATATATTCAAAATTCTGATGTAAAAACTAATAACATAAATTATAGATCTTTACCTTAACAAAACAAAGAATAGATTTACTTGAGGTGCTTGCTGTTATCCTCTTTTGTGTATGCTCAGAAAAAGCGTTAAGAGTCATGGATCAAACCCTCAGGGTAGATCTCATCATGATCCTTTGAACAATTTTGCCAAGAAGAACTTTAGGGTAAAATATCAGAAAACTAACCAACATACCAATCATCAAGTAAAATGGCTGAAACAAGGACACCACTGTCCAACCTAGTGGCTGAAAAAGGAGGCCACTAACAACCTTAACAAATTTTGTCCAAGAATATAGAACTGCTACAACAATAGACAAAAATAAATAGCAGTTTTAGGGTTGCCTCATCAAACCCTGATTAGGGTACTACATGCTGTAAGGTAGGACAGCATACAGGTGGCACCAACAAAGAGAAAAGACAACATACACAGGTGGCACCAGCAACAGACAAAAGACAGTAGCAACATACACAGGTGACCCCAACAACAGATGAGGAGGCCGACACCGACAAGGAGAGGAGGAGGGCGACACCAACAAGGAGCGACAACAACAAGGGAGAAGAGGAAGCCCCAAACAACAACCAGAAGAGACCTGTGGCAGGCTGAAAGAACCCTTGGGGGTTAGTGACAACAACTTGGAGAGGAAGACATGTTCTAAAGGGGGCTGCAACTACTCAATACATCGAACAAGGAGGAGTTGCAGAAACCTCAGACCAAACTTGACTAGGAGGAAGAATGAGTGAGTGAGAAGTGAGAGGAGAGGTCTCTTATTTTTATAGTTTTGGTAGGTAGGTTAGGGTTAGCAATTTAGCCCTAACTTTAGGGTTAGATTAAACCCTAACAATTTAAACATTTAATATTTTATAACATAAAATATTAAATGTTAATTAGAAAAATTCAACAAGTCAAGGAGAGGGGATCCAAAGTCAAGGCAGCTAGCAAAGAACCAAACCAAAATTCCACATAAAAATTAAGGAGTACGTAACCCAAGCAAGGGGTTGCAACAGTAATAAGACAAAGTCAAAGGGGGTTCTTCTTCAATGGCAGAATGTCCACATGAGTCTCATGATATAACTTATAAGCTTTTATCATCCTAGCATAAGAGGAAGGTCAATGATGTGATCATGTCCTTCTTCTTAACTGCTTCTAGGTCTCATGGACCATTCCGGGAGAGAAGAAGATCATACATCATCTCGGTTTGGTACTTAACCAAGAAACTACCTAGTTCCAGACTAGGATACCCCAGAACGCAACTGGGGGCCCTAGATCACAACTAGGGTCTTATCCACCAAGGTACACAACTAAGGATCAATCCAAGCACCGAGCAAGGATTCCTTGGAAGACATCCAGGGCCCCTAGAACACATCTAGGGACTTATACCATCAAATTGCTCGGTCCTTGACCAAGAACCCCAACAATACGCTGGCCATTGAGTACTATATTTACCAATTCCTTTTCTAAAATGATTTTTTCAATAGCTTGTAGTTGATCTCTTAACTAAGAGATTCTTACAAAGTATGATGTTATGATGTCATCATCATTCATTTTCATGTCACGAAGCTCATTCTTCAGACTCATTATTTGTCCAATGTTTCTGACTGAGAAGAGATTAGTTAGGGCATCGTACATCTTCTTAGATGAGTCAAGATGAGAGATATATGGTATCAAGTGGTGTTTTACAGAGTCCACTATGATACTCATAGCATTGATAGCATTGATGTCATTGTCCTTGAACTTCTCCAAAACTGCAATGTTGTGAGGTTCCTGCTCTTTTCCTTCTTCAAACTGTGGTTCCACGATCTTTCCTTTCACGATATCCAACACTTTATTCTTGGCAAGGATGAGGTCAATCCTTGTCTTCCATGCTTTGAAGTTAGAAGCCCCTTCTAACTTGTTTTTTGACTTCATAGAGTAAGTCATGACTGCTTTGACTTTGACTTGGTCAACCTTTGACTTCGACCAAAAAATCAAACTTGATGTCTTGACTTGTAGAGAGTATCAGGAGGTGCGCTAGGCTAGGGTGCACTAGGCTATTCAGGAATTAGGCCAAGCTCTTCACTTAAGGTGCCTTAACAAGAGGGTTAGGGTATTGTTGTTGCAGCAAAACTTTGACTGCAACTGCAATTGTAATTGAGCAAATCCTCCCAATCTATCTTCGAGTGGTTAGACTGTCCGAAGGTAGTGTGGGCCCATAACCTGTTAGAAAATAGGTGTGCTAGTTTCACCGTAGACAATATAGCAATATTGTTACCCAACCATAGGCACAAAGGCCACCCTTGAGCACCTTAACCTTGACAGAGAATAATTCCGGAAGCAAACCCTAGGCCTAATAGCCAATCAAGGTAGCGTACCACTCTACAGAGCTAGCGTACCAAGCAGAAAGTCCAAACCATAGCCAAGAGAGAGTCCAAGCCTAAAACTGAAAATACAAGTTGCAGTAGTTGCTGCTGCGGCTACTCTCCAGACTTGCGCACAACTAAATTTCTGCAGTTGTGGGTGAGAGTGTGCTAAATGAGCTCTAGCGCTCTGTATTTATACTACTCCTTCTTAGCTGTCTGGGTCGACTTCTCTTTCTGGGGGCTAAAACTCAATATTAAATTAATATCTTTAGCTGACTTGTCTTCTAGGCTTATTGTTCAAGGCTTTAAGGTTTCTCTTGCTTCCCGAAATATTTTAGTCTTGTCAAGGTTACACATGGAGGTTAATACCTCATGCAGCTACCATAATATCAACATTATTCTAGGTCTTATTATATTTGTGGGCCGACTTCTCTTCCTGGAAATTATATTTCCACTTTATTATTATTTCCTGTGGGTCGACTTTATTTTTTTTCCGTGGTGTTCTTCAACTGTGCAATGATCTTCCTTTGACTTCTTGGAATCTTCTTCTTCTCTAAGAAAAGTTTTCGAGGAGGGAATACCTCCCGCAACTACCAAAACATCAACACTCCCTCTTAGCTAGGGAGGTATTCTTCCAAGATGTTTTCTTCTAGTAGTCCACTTACTACTCTGCAATCATCTAGTAGCCCCATGGCTACCACCATGCCATCAATAACTCCATCCTCTGCCATAGTCTATAATATATATGACTATGCTGCAATCAACTAGTAGCACTAAGCTACTACCATGCTCTACAACAATAAACTAGCAACACAAAGCTCCCACCATGCTTTCACGACTACATAGCAATCAACTAGTAGCACTAAGCTACTACCATGTTATCCAATAGTCTCTCATGACTATGCAACAATCAACTAGTAGCACACAACTACTACCATGCCATTAGCCATAGTCATAGGCGATGATCTCTATAACTATGCAACAATCAACTAGTAGCACACAACTACTACCATGCCATCAACCATAATTATAGTCTCATCTAGTAGCACGAAGCTACTGTCCAGTGACACACAATCACTGCCAGTGGAACACATCCACCATATTAGCACACAACTACTGTCCAGTGACACACTATCACTGCCATAGTCTCACGACTATGCATGTGTTGTTTCTTCTCTCATTGGGTTCGACAGTGCATTACCCCCCCAGTCACCTCACGTGACTGATCTAGGGAACCCTTGGCTAGAGGGGTTAGCCGACAGGAGGAGAAACGACACACCTCCCTCTCAACGAGGGTGGACATCATCATGCCAAGCTTGTCTCTGGAGTGCTCATACTTCACTCTAGATAGAGGCTTGGTGAGAATGTTTGCTATATGCCCATCCGTGGATTTGTTCTGGATCTCCACAACTCCTCTTGGTACCATGTCTCGTATGTAATGTTATTTGATCTCCAACTCTAGATCAAATAACCATGCAAGCAACTTTTGAAGCCACACGCTTCACGACTTGCAACAATGGCTGCTATATACTTTGCCTCTGATGTACTGAGTGCCATTGACGTCTAAAGAGACATCTTGATGTCCCTGCCTAGTCAGAGTTTGTATTTGTAGCTTCACATCTCCATCCGAGACACATCTCAATCCATATCCAATCGTACCACGTAGGTACCTCAACCTATGTTTTGTTGCCATCCAATGTACATGTCTAGGTTCAACCATGTACTAACTCAAGGTGTTTACTGCAAAGCATATGTCCGGCTTGGTGTTAATCAAGTACATCATGGATCCAATCAACTGTCTATTCATCGTGGAATCCACCAAATCTGAAGATGAATCACTTAGGAGCTTCAGATTTATCGTCATAGGTGTGGCCATGGATTTGCAGTCCATCATCCCGAATTTCTGTAGGATCTCAACAGTATATTTTCCTTGGCTAAGGAAAAATCTCATCTGGCCTCTGCCACACCTCCAATCCTAAGAAGTAATGCATCAGACCTAGATCCTTCATCTCGAACTCTGAAGCGAGCTCCCTCTTGCACCTAACTGTGAGCTTCTCATCCCCTGTAAGAAACAGGTCATCCACATATAGGATCAATGGGCAACCATCCCCAAGCTCATCAAATAACTGTTTGATCTGGCATATAATGCCCTGGGTGCCTGGTTAAGCTCGTACAAAGCTTCCTTCAATCTGCAGACATGAGACTCTTTCTCATGTATCTTGTGGTTGCTCTATGTACACTTCTTCTAGCTACTGGAGCAAGTGTCTCGTCATAATCTTCTCCCTCTTGCTGGGAGAATCCTCTGGCCACAAATCAAGCTTTGTACATCTCTATGCTGCCATCTGCAGCATGCTTGATCTTATAGATCAACTTGGAAGTCACCACTGACTTCCCTTATGGTCTCGGAACCAAGGCAAAATCCATATCCCAGTCCTTCTGACTAGCTTCCTCCTCTGTCACTGTAGCAAAGTCTACTGAAACAAGGGAATCCTCCCATGAGATCTCACATCTCCTAGAGGCCTCTGAAGCTACAATCTAGCCTCCTCAACTCATGTCACCTGTCTGTTAGTCTTGGAAGACATCTCTCTCTCCCACCTAAATCTGAGGGGGAACTTCCTCTGAATGATCAGGTCTTCCTCTGAGTCAACTGACTCTCTCTGAGATCAGGCTCACTCCGAGTTTGCATGCTCCCTCTGAAGCTTGACTCCCTCTGAGTCTATATAATCTTCGGAGCCATTTGCACCCTTTGCATGTGCTGACCTCCTCTAAAGTCTGATCTCCGATGAACTGTCTCGGGGAGGTTGCTCCTCCCTACTGGATCCTAAGGGTTGACTTCCTCTGAACTCTAGCTCCTTCTGAGCTGGTACTTGGTGGGGCCACCTGCCTCACACCTGGTGGAGCCATTTGCTCCTCCTCATGATATGGCTCATCAGTGCCATATATTTGTATCCTCTTTGCATCCTGCAAAGTATCACGGGACCATGCTGGTCTCTTCTTGGTTACTGCAACGATTCTGGGTAGCCCTTCTGGCTCTACTGAATCTTCCTGATGATATGAAGAGTGATTAACTGAACTAGAGGGATTTGTGCGATCATCTTCGGAGCCTTCTACTCCTTACAATCAATCTCTATATGAGATACAAAAGTTCCTTTCTTGCTAGAAGGTTTTGACTTCGTCTTCTTCTCCTTCGTTACAGGGATGTGTACAGTCATGTACACAACTCTATGTCTGGATAGTTTGCTCCATGTCTCAACTAGAGTCCATCTAATATGTTTCCCTCCTGCAACCGTCATTATAGCTTCCTCTCAGAGCTATCACCTGTGACCTGCCCAGAACAAGAGCAACAACAAGAGAAAAAAACCAAACAAGAATAATATTCTTATAATAAGAATAGTAATAAAAACAAGAATGTGAACAATCATCACTATAGCTCCTTCTCAGAGCTATCACATGTGACTTGCCTGATATGCAAGCCTGGAGTCTAGCTGCTGTTGTCCCATTTAAGTTGTTCTATATTGTAGGAGACATCGTCACTGCTGCCTCCAACTCTTGGGCTTCCTCTGAGTGCACTAGATCGAAGATCCCTTTTGGATCTATTGTCACTGCTTGGATAAATGTCCTTTTGTCAAGTGTACGTCTCCTGCAAACACCCTCATCTTATATTTGTCTTCTAATCTTAGACATTACATCAATAAGAAAAAGTTAGAAATTTGAATCAGAAGGTTCAATGTCCAGGAAAATGTCAACAAGCCTAAAACTCTAAAAATTTGATTTTGACGGTAAGTCAATCTGTGAAGTGCAATAGGTGCGCTAGAGTAGGGCGAGTTGATCAGTGGTGGAGTTTGTCCCAATTAACTTTATAACAAGTGCCCAACGAGCTTGACAAAGAAAACTGTGCAGCGGCAAATTGCATGTGCAACGACAAATCTCAGTAATGTGGCAAATTTCATGATCTTCCTTCCAACGATTAGACTGTTATGAAGGAAACCTGCTTTGAAACCATGCTAGATTTTCATTAGTTTAGTTAACATTAGATTTGCCATAGCATTTTTATTTTCTTTAAACATTCAATAATCATATACTGAAATATACAAGCAATAGATAAACAAGCACAAGAAGACACAAAGATTTATCCTAGGAAAACCCCAAACTTGGGGAAAAACCCAACCAACTTTTCTTAGAGAGAATATTCCAATACAACCATGAACAAGCTCTAATCACAAGAGCAAACCAACAATGAAGAACCAAATACTTATCTCTTCTTCTTGTCAAACCCTAGCGAGGGTTGACAATTGAGTCACCACAGAATTGGCGCAAGATAGGTGCATCACTAGTGCACCACAGAGCTGACACCACTGGTAACTGGTAACTGCAATTGCAACTGTAACTGCTACGAAAACTGGCACAAAGCAACTGGGCAACACCACACAACCTTAGCGCAACTCCTCCAGAGGTAGCGCACAAGAGAAACCACCAAGAGCCACCAAGAATATCCTTCCCCAAGTGGGGCACACTCTCCAAGAGAACCAAAAACCAGAAATAGCGAAGCTGTAGCTGCCTAGTGCACATTGCAGAAGGAGATTTGCTTGACTGTGCAAATGAACTGACCCAGATTTGTATTTATATTAATCTGGGCGCATGTCTGGGGCCGACTTCTTATTCTGGGTCTTATTGTTTTTGTGGGCCGACTTCTCTTCCTGGAAATTATATTTCCACTTAATTATTATTTCATGTGGGCCGACTTCTCTTCTGTGGTCTTCTATTTTACTTTATTCTTTTCCAGGGTGTTCTTCAACTGTTCAATGGTCATCCTTTGACTTCTTGGAATCTTCTTCTTCTCTAAGAAAAGTTGTCTAGGAGGGAATACCTCCTGCAGCTACCAAAACATCAACATCTTGATTCTCCTTCTATAAACCTTTTCCCGATCAGAATATCTCGAAAAAATCTTTGGGAAGAACTCATGGTGGAGTATCTCCTACTTGGATTGGAGTCACTAGATGAGTGTGCTAGATAAACTTTGTTTTCTACTCACTAAATGCGTTGAAGCATAATCTTCTAAATCCAAGGAAAGAACTTTATTCTCGGCAATGGCGCCAACATGTTATCATCCAAATTTGCACCCCTTAGTGCAAAGCCTTCAAAAGTTCCTAAGCTCAAGTATAACTCGGAAGAGCTGTCACTGTCACCTCAGCAACTGCTTCCCTCACTTTAGGTTGGGTAATCCAACACAAGGGGGCTTCCCTAATAGCAACTAGGTTTCCAAAGGAAAGAAGTCTAAGATGGCCTAGATTACGATTTACTTGAATCAACTATTTATGATTTCCAATTGGCAATCAAATTAATTCTTAATGGCCAAGTTCAGATCTGATTTTGATGTTTAAGTAAAATTGGGTTTGTGAAGTATTTCTTATGTGTATTAATCCCCTTAAATTCCAGGTCTGAAAAATAGCTCAATGCTATTATATACTTGAATAAAAGATGAATAAATTTGAGCCAACAGCCAAGTAAATTACAACAGAATGTTTTAGCCTTGAATTGGATATGAATTTGTGTGAATCCAAGGCCAGAACACTTGTAAATCTGGAAAATTTTAATTACTTACTAATTGGAAAATTGCAATCATAAAACAACCATGTAAGATGATCTAAATTACCCTATTTAATGCAGATTTCTGGGACAGCAAGATAAATTTCCACAAATGTAATTTCCAGTTCAAAATAAAGGTAATCTACCATGCATCAGAAATTTCCAAATCTACTTAAAACAAAAAGAAAAGAATGAAATTTAATTTTGTTTGGCTTAGAATAAGTGAGTATTGCCTATTTACCAAATTTGGGCATATGGGGTCATCTAAGGCTCTTCATGAAAGCTTAAGGCGGACTAAAAGATGGATAGGGCTGAAGTACTCAAGCCCTAGCAAATTGTTTAGTAGCTCAAATGATTTCATAAATGCCAAAGGAGAATCCTAGAACAAAGATCTTCTCAAGTCTTGAGAGGGGATCTACTATGCAAGAGCTAAGAGAACATACAACCTGTTAATATTAAGGTAGCTTCGGGAGGTATGAACCTCTATTGTGACCTTTGACAAGATTAGAATGTTCCGGAAGGAAGCAAAGAAATGAAGGAAACCCTAGACAAGATGTTGACTGACAATAGATAATTAATATGAATTAATTAGTACCCAGAAGGAGAAGTCGGTCCCAGTAAGTCTGTCAAAATCACGATAAATACAGGGCGCCAGTCTCTCATTTGACACACTTCTCAGAATTGCAGAGAGCAGTTTCTGTGCACTGCAGTCCAACGGTTTTGTGCGCAAGTCTCGGGGAAGGTGCTGCGCCAGTTTTTGGGTGGGACTATCTGATCAGCTTGGTTACTTCTTGCTTGGTGCATTAGCCTCTCTTGGCTATTGGATTGCTACCAGGATTCTTTTCTCTGTCAAAGTCAAGGTGCTTGGAGGGTGGCTTCGGCCTATGGTTGGGTGACAAGGGTATTGTCAATGGTAAAATGAGCACAATCTTTCATATTCTAATAGGTTATGGGCCCACATCTCCTTCATTCAGTCTAAACGCTGGAAGGAAGCATAACCATTAGGATATAGAGCTCGTTGAGGAACTGCCGCTAGGGTTACTAGCAGGAGCAACTTCCAAGACACTGTCGCTAGGGTTACTAGCAGAAGCAGTTGCAGAAACCCTAATCTCAGATCCGACACCTTGTGATGGAGCATCTCGCTCAAAGAGAAGATATTTAGATGTGCCCTAACTCAACGCACCTTTTGGCTCTCTCAGAAGATAGAAACGACGAAGTTGAAGTTTTGGATCAAGGCATGACCAATTACCAGTCAACCGAAGACATGCGTGAAACAATCAGTGTTCTACACTACTTAGCACTCACTGGAACGATTGAAGATGACATGTGGATAATCGATAGCGGAGCTTCTAGGCACATGACGGGAGATCAAGCCAGACTCTCAAATCTAAATGAGAAGAAGACC
>SNQJ01S0123925.1:15998-42663 GCA_010110895.2 Picea sitchensis
ATTTGGATGTCCTGTTTACTCTCACATTCCCAAGGATAAAAGGAATAAACTAGAACCCTCAGGAAAGAAGGGGATATTCGTGGGATACAGTGATTCATCCAAAGCTTATAGAATATATATTTCAGAACAACACAAGATTGAAGTCAGCAGAGACGTAACATTCAATGAAAGGATGGCCTTCAAGAAATCCATAGAAGAAACTATTGAAGAAGAAGAGATTGAAGAACCTAATGAAGAAAGCACAGAAAACGAAAAATGACGAAAAGGAACAACCTGATCATCCTATGAAACCATGTGAAAACATTGATTCAGATATCGTACCTAAAACCAAGAAACGACCAGCTTGGCTTGAAGCCACATTACAAGATGTAGAAAGACTCAAGGTTCCAGAAGGAACATTCAGAAAGAGTAAAAGACCTAAAAGATTCTCCAGCTATGCCGCATACATGATGAAGCTTCTAGATGAAGAATCTACCACATTTGAAGAAGCCGTGCAAAAGGGACAATGGAAAGAAGCTATGGCGGAAGAACATCAATCCATTATGAAAAATGAGGTATGGGAAATTGTACCTAGACTTAAAGAAAAATCGGTGGTAACTTCAAAATGGGTATACAAGATCAAACATGCAGCAGATGGAAGCGTGGATAAATACAAGGCAAGATTCGTAGCCAGAGGGTTCTCCCAGAAGGAGGGAGAAGATTATGACGAAACTTTTGCTCTGATGTCTAGATATACTTCCATCAGAGCTATCATATCTCTTGCCGCTTCCATGGGATGGAACTTACATCAGATGGATGTAAAGACAGCTTTCCTCAATGGAGCAATTGAAGAAGAAGTATATATTGAACAACCTCAAGGGTTTGAGGTACATTCCAGAGACACTCACGTTTGCAGATTAAAGAAAGCTCTATATGGACTCAAGCAAGCTCCAAGGGCTTGGTATGCTAGAATGGACAGCTATCTAACGAGACTTGGTTTCTCCAAGAGTCATGCAGATCCAAACCTTTATTATAAAGTCGTGGACAATGCACCTGTAATTCTACTACTACATGTTGACGATCTATTCATAACAGGTGAAGAGTCTCTCATCATTTAGTGCAAGAAAGAACTAGCTTCTGAATTTGATATGAAAGGTCTAGGTCTCATGCATTATTACTTGGGACTAGAAGTATGGCAAAAGCGTGGTGAAGTATTCCTTGGACAAGGAAAGTACGCAATAAAGATCCTTCAGAAGTTTGGAATGATGGACTATAAGTCCATGGACACTCCTATGAATGCGGATATAAGAAAATTAAAAGATCCAGATTCTGATCTAGTAGATCCATCTCTATATCGACAACTAATTGGGTCATTGATGTATTTGGTAAATACTCGACCAGACATTTGCTTTGCCGTGAATACACTAAGCCAATTCTACGTGGAACCGAGACATGAGCATTGGATAGCTGCAAAGCATGTATTAAGATATATTCGTGGAACAATAAACTATGGTTTGAGATATACAACATCCAGCGATATACAACTTCCTGGATTCACAGACTCAGATTGGGCAGGAAGTGCAGAAGACAGAAAGAGCACTTCAGGCATGTGTTTCAGCTTGGGCTCCGCTATGATATCTTGGGGCAGTAGGAAACAGAAGTCTGTCGCACTCAACACAACAGAAGCAGAGTGTATCGCAACATGTGAAGTATGCAAAGAAGCAATTTGGCTAAGGAAGTTAATCTCCGATCTATTTGATCAGATTCCAGAATCAACCATAATACATTGTGATAATCAGAGTTGTATAAGATTATCAGAACATCCTGTGTTTCATGAAAGGTCGAAACACATTGAGATCAAATACTACTTTATTCGAGATAAAGTCCAGGAAGGAGAAGTAAAGCTCGAGTACATCCCCACAGATGAGTAGACAACAGACATCCCGACGAAGCCACTATCTAGAATAAAGTTTGCATATTTCCGAGAGAAGATGGGGATCATGGAAATAATTCCCTTAGTTGAAAGGGAAGAAATGACTCTCCAGGTTGGGAGGGAGCACTAAAAATATTATTGAAGACATTTATTTTCGAGATTGAAAAATAGCCCAGCTTGGGCAAATTCCTTCCTGTTCGGAAAGTGGATTGAGATTTCTGATGGACAACAATTTCTCATTGTGGTTAACATGGGAAATCGGTCTAGATTGTTGATGTATCATAGACAACGACTTCCCATTGTGGTTAACATGGGGAGTGGTCTAGAGCAGTCTCTCTTCTTGCAAGTTACTCAAGAAGACTGGCCCGCCTCGCCGGACAACGATTTCTCATTGTGGTTAACATGAGGAATGGTCCGTTTTGGAGGTTGATATAGGACAGTCTTTTCCTCTTGTGGTTAACAAAGGAAATGGTTCGAACAGTCATTCCTTAGGGTTTATACATTCTCTCTAGGGTGCACTTTGATTAGTGTAGGAGGAATGGCCCAGAGTGGGGAATGGTCCATGTTCAATAATCAGGGATAGGCATTCCTTAGAGTTTATACATTCTCTCCAGGGTGCACTTCGATTAGTGTAGGAAGAATGGCCCAGGGTGAGGAGTGGTCCAGGTTCAGAAGACAGGACAATTATTTTGCTTGAGAAGAATAGTCTAGATATCTCATTGTTCTACTCCGAGGGCAAATATTCTTTCATATCTCACAGACGTGAGTGAAAGATTGGCCCAGATGATTCAGTTTATTTTTAACAATATTTTCTGTGCAGGTTGACATCAGATGATTGTTATGGAGGCTGCCTGTTTCCAGACAGTAGAATTATGCTACTGTGGTGGATATGTTCCACTGTTTGTGACTATACGTCACTGATCAAGTACTTGTATGCTACTTGGTGTGGTAGTAAACCACTGGAGTGTAGTTATGTACTACCATGGATAATCACAGTTGTGTTCTATCAATTGATATTGTGCCAGTTGTCATGGAGAATTATTCAGTTGGATAATAATGACTGTGCTCGTGATGCTACCAGTTGAATGGTCTGTTGTGTTCAAGACCATACTTCCCTAGCTAGGAGGGAGTGTTAATATTAAGGTAGCTTCGGGAGGTATGAACCTCTATTGTGACCTTTGACAAGATTAGAATGTTCCGGAAGGAAGCAAAGAAATGAAGGAAACCCTAGACAAGATGTCGGCTGACAATAGATAATTAATATGAATTAATTAGTACCCAGAAGGAGAAGTCAGCCCCAGTAAGTCTGCCAAAATCACTATAAATACAGGGCGCCAGTCTCTCATTTGACACATTTCTCAGAATTGCAGAGAGCAGTTTCTGCGTACTGCAGTCCAACAGTTTTGTGCGCAAGCCCTGGGGAAGGTGCTGCGCCAGTTTTTGGGTGGGACTATCTGATCAGCTTGGTTACTTCTTGCTTGGTGCATTAGCTTCTCTTGGCTATTGGATTGCTACCAAGATTCTTTTCTCTGTCAAAGTCAAGGTGCTCGGAGGGTGGCTTCGGCCAATGGTTGGGTGACAAGGGTATCGTCAATGGTAAAACGAGCACAATCTTTCATATTCCTACAGAACCAAGCCTTGAGAAATATAACTAGATTTGACTATTCCAATAACAAATACCACAGAATTTTAGAGAAAAAACTTACCTGAAAAATTGACACACAAGATTATGCATTTGAACATTCATCCATCAATTAAGCATCCACATAAATAAGTCCTCTTCTTGAGCGCTCTAATCAACCACACAGCATTAAGATAGCACCTAGAAAAAAGTTTTGAGACTATATTCTTCACAAGCTTCTAGCAAATTTTACAATGATAGGAGCTTCTCTTATATAGAGAAGAAAACCAACAATCTCCTCAATAGAATAACAATAAAATCCTAGATCTAGCCTAAAAGTCCACAAAGAACTATTATCTTTTCAACTAACTAGAGGGATATAGTCAACAATACAATAAAAAGTGAGTTGGTTATGCCACATGTACAAAGTCTCCTAGGAAGGAGGATGTCCTCACTTAAATTAGGAAGAATATGGTCAAGAGTCTCCAACTTTCCTCCTCCAAGCAAGGTGGCCACCTCAACAAATTCCTCAAAGTGGGATCGGCCCTCAAAATGACCAAACGATTGGCAAGAAATTGCTGGTTAGGCCACACGCGTGGCATGTGTGAGCTCCTAAAGGTGGTCGGATCCTCTAAATAAGCAATGATCATTGTCCAATCAAGGAATGAGGTCTAACAACCTCCATCAATCAAGGTCGACCCCTCCAAAAGCTGAAATGGCTGGTACGTGTGGCCTGATATAGGTGGACGACTCTTCTCAACATGCTACAATTCCCAAAGAGGTGGACAGCCCCTCAAAAGTGATGATTAATGCCTCCAAGTATGTGTCAATAGGTGGTGAACATTACATGCCATCTTCTATTTGCTCAATGGTTCTTTTAATTTTTATCCCCTTTCTAACTTGACCATGGTGTGGACATCCCTAGGACTCTAAGTTAGGTGTGGGTGATGTGATGAACGTGGTACTAGGGAAAAGGCATTTTCCTGAGTTGGCCTTCATAGTCATATAGGATGAGTGAAGAGGTCTACCCCTTAGCTTTCAGGAGCTAGGGTTATCATTTATTGTTCCACATGTTTGCCTTTAGAGGGGGCGCTTAGCATTGAGTTACCATTCCTTGAGCCTCTTTTTCTTACTACACCCCCCCCCCCCCCCCTTTTTTTTTAATTTGCTTAGTCCCTTCTTTCCTTTTTTTTTAAATTTGAAAACAGGACTTGTGGAATTTCGGCTTTTTAGCAAGATGGCACGGCTCATGCGTATCTACTTCTACCTTGAGCAATTTTTAGCTATTTGATTTTATTTAGGGATTTTCATACATGGGACTTTTATTTTTTATTTTGGAGTCTGGACCTTGCTACTCGTAATGTCCCAACACCGCTGATATAAAATTCTATTCACTTGCTTGATGTTTTAGTGTTTTCTTGGTATTGGGCTTTCGTCAAATAGTTGGTAGAGGTGCCAGATTTTTACATTAAACCTTTCCTCTGTTTGCTGTAGCTTATTTCTGACTCAAAGGTTTTGTCAAACACTTTGCGGTCACACCCCAAACGCCATAATAAAACTCAGTTTTCTGCTGTGATATGTATGGGTAGCTGTTGGGTTTGTTTCATATAATTTTCAAGAGATGTTTGAGGGTTTAATGCCACATATAATTCTCAGATTTGTATGCCAAACATTACAGCAAGGTACCCACAGAAATAACTAAACAGAACCACTTAAAACAGCAAAGAAATACTACAAAGATCTGGTTTATTAATGGATCTCTGACCTATTACTTAGATGAGCAGTGGTATGGTTCAGACCAACCTCTCCTTTGAATATGCAGCTCCTACAACAACAAATTCGGCCCTCCTCTGAGGAAAGCGATCCCAGCCAAGAGAACTCGGCCCAAGAAGAGAAATCGACCCCAACAACCATTGCTTGGCTCCCAACAGCAAGAACTCTGCCTTCAGCAAGGAAACTCGGACCCAATCAGCACTAATATCAGCCAGCAAGAGAACTTGGCCTCTCTACAGCAGGAGCTCGGCCCTGGCTTGAAAACTCAGCCCCAAACAGCAATAGATATGCTACTTTTGACCAGAAACTCGGCCAATAGGAAGGGAATTCGTCCCTAGTATAAAAATGCGGCCCCAACAGTAAATAAGTCGTCCTCTTGATCAGAACTCGGACAGCAAGAAAGAGATTCGACCCTGGCACTGTAGCTCGGTCCCAACACACTAAAATCGGCCCCTTAACAGCCACAAATTGGCCCAGCCAGAATAGTATAGCTACCTCCAACAGAATCGGCCTTCTCTTAAGAGATTTGCCCTCTCCTAATAAGGAATTCAGCCTGCATACAAAAAATAAGGCCTGCACAATGGAATTCGGCCTCCACAACAAAATACTGCCTCCAGAAGTATAGATCTGCCTCCTCC
Organism: Picea sitchensis; assembly: GCA_010110895.2. Classification (NCBI taxonomy): domain Eukaryota; kingdom Viridiplantae; phylum Streptophyta; class Pinopsida; order Pinales; family Pinaceae; genus Picea; species Picea sitchensis. The sequence continues at coordinate 21,943 of SNQJ01S0123925.1, forward strand.
TGGAAATATATGGTTCCACAAATGTGAACTCCTCTGCAATGGAGTAAATCGGTCCCCTCAAGGATGCAAATCTGAATATGATCTCAACAATAAAATCAAATGAATAACCTGAGTGATTCTCCCTCTAACTTGCCTAGGGTGGATCTCTCATCACTGAAACTTGATTAGCTAGGGTGAATCTCTCACCATCGAAACCAATCCAATTAAGGTTTACTCCAAACTCCCAAAGGCTCCAAGAGCTCTCAAAGTCTATTCAGAATAATCATCAACATAATGAGAGAATGAGCTCTCATCTTTCTTTTATCCCTTTCACTTGCTTTGATGACCTTTTTACCCTTTTGGATGACCCTTTTACCTTTTAACCCTTTTACTTAAATAATTAAAGTGACATCATAAGGTTTGCTTAAGTATTAATCTCAAAGTCACTTTATAACCCTTTTAACTTAATTATTTAATGTCACTTTAGAAATATATCATTTTTCTCCCAAATGACATCAAATAATCAAAGTAATCCCCTTTTTAATCGACCTTGGCCTACGAGAATCAGATAAACCACTAAGTCATTCTCCTAGAACGGTGATCCGGATTATTTTTGGCACGAAATGAGATCGGAGATATAATAAAGAAATGCACAGAGATATCGCAGATATTCAATAATATAACAGAAATATATCAGAGATGCAACCATAAACACAGAGATACAATAATACACGATTTCTATTAATGAAAAATATGTATAGAGACTGTAAAAATACAGTGTGAAAGACTCGCTAGAATGGTGGCAGTTTATCTCTGAGAAGAGATGTGACGGCTACTCGCATTCCCAAGAAGATGAGTACAATGAGGCTCTGAAGGCCTTTTTACAATAAACAGGAATGCCAAAAACCCTAGACATCCAAAAACCTAACCCTAGGAGATGAAGCGCCAAAAGTCATGTGGGCCCTGTTTGGGTAAATTAGTACATCAACTTCCCGGGGTCGTAACTTTTGCATACGATCTCCGTTTTAGGCGTATGATAGCTCGTTGGAAAGGTATCGTCGAGGAGATTCATTTTGGGGGCTCAATCATGCCTTCGGCTATCATTGAGAACCTCGATCTCGAAAAACCTTCATTTAGGCCCTCAAAATGGCCTCGGAAGTTAAAACCTGCTAAAAATAGTAAATGGCCAAAATTGTCTGAAAACTGTTTTGAGCCAGTCGAAAAAGGTGGGTGGCCACCGATATCCACCTGGACCAATCTTCTCTCCTTAGGAAGCAATGGTCTCCATTGTGTTGAGTTCCCGGGGGAGAGAGAAAAGCATTTGCTGGATTTGCATCTTGGTGAGCTGCTTGTATTGCTGGAGACATCGCGCTGCTCAGTTTGTGGAAGTATGTCAAGAACCTGTTGAGGCTGAGGCTGTTCAACAAGTCGAGATACATGAGAGGACGGTGTGCAGAAGGAATCTTTGCGCTTTGCTGCATCCTTGTTGACCTACTTCTGTTGGATAGAAGGTGCTTGGGGCGAGGCCGTAGTGGTTGCAGTGTCCTTCTGTTCTCATTTTGAACAGATTGTGAAGAAGCTAAATTTTACAGTATGAGATACTACCTTGCGACTCTTTTTAGGTGGAACAATAGTCGAAACTACCTCTGGTATTCTGTAGAGATGACCCCCCAAAGTAACAATGACACTACGGGGTCGAGACTCATAAACAACATGGCGCTTCCACATATATGGCTGGCCCAAGAGAACATCACAGACATCCAGTGGGGCAACATCACATACATAATACCTCGTCCTTGAAGGTGGATGCCATATGACCAATCGACACTGTTGGCTGACATGAATTTCTCATCCTTGGTGAAGCCACCGATGTTGTATGTTTGCCGAGTGTGTTGTCGACAATCCCAGCTGTTGACAACCCTCTGTTTAGGATAGAGGTTCTTACGGCTTTGCTAGCCAACAATAAAATGCATTGAGGTCCCTTCACCCACATCTATGAATAAAAGGTGCTCCCCCTCTTGAGTATCTATTTGGTTCTTCGTTGAATTCTGCGGATTGCGATAATGGCGATTAGAGTCTGCGTCGATGCATCCTTTACCGATTATTTTGAATCGGATTACGAATCGAGGTTGACTCCCTTGTCTTTGATCCTAGGCCGCAATGAGTATTTTGATGACATTCATCAGTGTTGTGTCGAGGGGCTTTTGTGGAAATGGCACCATTTTTTCGATCCTTCTTTGTCTTCCCGTGACCCTTCTTTTCAGGTGTCTTGGGTGGTTTTAAGGCTATTTTGTTAGGGTTATCTTTGTCATACTTTGGTTGTTGTGGATTTACAAATCCGAAATCCCGTTTGTTAATTGCTTAAATTTACGCTCGATTTTAACAACGGCCTTATCAATACGCGGCATCAGTGATGCGGATGTCCGGAAAATCCATTCGATTTGGATGTATCGTAGAGCCCCCTTGTTGTTGAACCAAATGTAAACAGTCTTTGATACTTAACGGGTGCGCAAGGTATGGAAGGTATTGGTGAACTCGGAACTGCTTGGCCTTTCTTGCTGCAGTGTAGTCCATCTCATGTACTGGTCTCATAGTTTTCAATAAAGGATCGGCCCCATTATTGTTCCTTGACTGCATCTAAAAAAAATACCAATTAGGATCGGCCCCATATATTTCAGACTCCTCTGTGGAACTCTGCCAATAAGTTCCACCAATGTTTGACATTGGGAAGTAAGAGTGCGAAGGTGATCTTTTCTTTATCGGAAAATTGTGAACAGGAAATAACCTTCTAGCAGATTTAACCATTTGTTTGGGGCTTTTTTGCATCTATAGGCGAGGTGCCTCCAAAGTAGCCGCTTGATGAAGATGCCTGTTGCTATCGGCAGGCGTTGGAAGGATGTGGGAAAATTCTCCATCTGTTCGTCCCTCTATCGCGTGAGCTTGCTCAAGCAACAGACTGATAGGATTGTTTGCTTCGTCATTTTTCTTTCTTTCGCCATTGAGGGTTTCTTGGGTGTGCGAGAACGATTGTCTTCAAGAGAGACAAGCTCGAGACCCAACTTGCTATCTTGGACCTTGTCAGTCATGCACTGAAAAACGATCCAGAACAACCTGCGCTGATATCACTGATCCGGAATATTTTCGGCACGAAATGAGATCGGAATATAATAAAGAAATGCACAGAGATATCCACTTGGATATTTCAATATAATAGAAATATATCAAGGATGCAACCATAAACATGGGAATCTGATGACACGATTTCTATTAATGAAAAGATGTATACGGAGATTGTAAAAATACAGTGTGAAGACTCGCTAGAGAGATGGTGGCAGCTTATCTCACGGAAGAGATGCTTGACAGCTACTTGCATTCGCAGAAGATGGAGTACAATGAGGGCTCTGAAGGCCTTTTACAATAAAACGGAATGCCAAAACCCTAGACATCAAAAACCTAACCTTAGGATGAAGCGCCAAAGAAGTCATGGGCCCCGTTTGAGTAGAAGTTAATTTACATCTTCCTGGGAGGGTCGTAACTGCATACGATCTCCGTTTTGGGCATATGACAGTTCGTTGGAAGAGTATCATCGAGGAGATTCATTTTGAGGCTCAATCATGCCTTCAATATCATTGAGAACCTCGTTCTTGAAAAATCTTCATTTAGGCTCTCAAAATGGCCCCGGAAGTTAAAACCATACTAAAATAGTAAATGGCCAAGTGTCAGAGAAACTGTTTTGAGCCAGTCGGAAAAAAGATGGGTAGCCACCGATATCCATGGATCAAACGGTCATTTATTTGGAAAGGGACGTTACACTACATGACATGATAAATCAATCACAAAAGGGGAAACAATGAATATGCATGAAAATGGTGAGGGAAATGACAGGGTGTGAAAATGGCTAGGGAAAAGGTGTTAGCTTTTAGCTCGGTACTCACATGTGTCTTTTTACAATAAACAGGAATGCCAAAAACCCTAGACATCCAAAAACCTAACCCTAGGAGATGAAGCGCCAAAAGTCATGTGGGCCCCGTTTGGGTAAGTTAGTACATCAACTTCCTGGGGTCATAACTTTTGCATACGATCTCCGTTTTAGGCGTATGACAGTTCGTTGAAAAGGTATCATCGAGGAGATTTATTTTGGGGGCTCAATCATGCCTTCAACTATCATTGAGAACCTCGTTCTCGAAAAATCTTCATTTAGGCTCTCAAAATGGCCCCGGAAGTTAAAACCTGCTAAAAATAGTAAATGGCCAAAATTGTCAGAAAACTGTTTTGAGCCAGTCGGAAAAGATGGGTGGCCACCGATATCCACTTGGATCAAACGGTCATTTGGAAAAGGGACATTACACTACATGACATGATAAATCAATCACAAAAGGGGAAACAATGAATATGCATGAAAATGGTGAGGAAATGACAGGGTGTGAAAAATGGCTAGGGAAAATTGTTAGCTTTTTAGCTCGGGAGGTACTCCACATGTGTGTCTTGTATGCGGAAGTTACCTTCTGCCTACACTACTAGACACTTGACTTTGTAATGGGCTTTTATAAAGTTGTGATAAAGTGGTTCTTTTATCGAAGTGACTTTTTAATAAATTGTATCTTCTAATATTAAAGTGACTTTATTTCATAAAGTGCACTTATGTTATAATGTGAATTTGTACTTTAATATTTTAAAGTGATTTATTTTGGAGGGAATGAATCATGACCCTTGCTCTTGTAAAGGCAAGATTAGATCTTGGCCTTTAGATCTAGGGTTGGAGAAGGTGAATGGTCACTTTCAGATTATAAGAGAATGCATTGGGTAGTGTGCAAGACACATTGAGAAGGAGATTGAGAGAGATTTTCGAGTAAGCTTGAGAGGGAAGTTAGGGCAGCAAAGAGGATGCATTTCCCAAGAGATTTTGGGCACAAATCCCAAGGGAATATTTCTGTGTGAGTGCTGAGTTATTTTTCTGCTGTTGGAGGCCGTACTGGATCCGTACAGTCCGTACAGCAAGGGAAAGAGGACATGGAAATCGAGGCAAGCATTGGCACGGTTTTCGAGGCTGTTTTGAGTGTTTTTCTTGCTGCTGGGCCGTACAGATCAGTCCGTACAGCAGACTGTGGGCACACATTTCAAGGTGATGTTTTCTGGGCAGGCTGTACAACAGTATGGACTTGGCATGCTTTTCGAGGCAGAATTTTTGGGGGCTGTTTTAGTGTGCTGTAAGTGGATTTCTCTTGCTGGAACTGATATTTATTGCTGCTGATATGTACTTTTCTGAAGCTGAATAATAAATCTCTCTCTCTCTCTCTCCCTTTCTCATTGGGTTTCCCCACATTGGGGTTTTCCCTGGCATTGCCTAAATTTCTGAGTTTTTCTGAGTTGAATGGTTTCTGTTCATTGTGCTTACTCCGCTGCAAAATTGCTTAGCAATGTGTATTTCTGCTTATGGTAATTTCTGAATGTGGGTTTAGACATTTCAGAGTTCATAGAAGACAGTTATTTCTAGGTTGCTAAGTGCATGACATAATTATTTACTCGCTGATTTTGTCATTAAATTTCTGCAAAAATGACATGAAACACCTACCTAGGTTGCTAGTCATACAACTTGACTCATAAGGTGACACACTTATCTAGAGCTAAATTATGAGTGTTATGAGCCACTATAGAATACACCAATGATCACCATGGGTCATGACCCACATCCAGAAAGCAACACCATCATGTGTGAGAGGAAGAGCAAAAGGTACAACACTGTCCTGTACAATCTCCATCAAACACCTGACAGTACGGGGGTCAGCTTAGCAATTGCTAGAAACATCTCTGGCAAACATCCATGGACAATCCATAGATCTCATCTGTGGAACTGCTGGTTGTGATCAAAATCACAAGTGAATCAATCCTCTAGTTACCCCTACAAGTCTTGGGATAACAGTATTCAAGGTGGAGTAAACATGACTTCTCTGCTCAGAAACATGGCACCTGTATTGAACTTCTTATTCTCTTAAGTCTGTTTCTTGTTCTATGTTTTGTAAGCTTGTTGGTGTTCTTTGGGTCTGAAATGCACAAAAACTTTGTCATTTTTTCCATAATGAGGGTGTATCTCTCTGTTTCTTGTTTAATTTTTTTGAATCTGTCAACTGAAATGAGAGATGGGTATGTAAAGAAACCTTTTAAAAGTTTCAGAAAATGGGGTATATATGAGCATGAAGGAACTTTTATATACGGTGTCATATAGATGTATGTGCAGGAGTTTTTAGAAGTACAAATTTTTAAAACTGCTCTTTATATTTTTATTATTTATACATTGATTTTTTTCTTTTTTATAAGTTTCTAAGTAATAGGGTCCACATATTTTTTTACTCTTGTATATGGAATGGGGGCTCAGGTCAGGTGTTATCGCCAATGTTCCACCAAGACTCTGGGACAGGGGGACGTGGGTGCGGGGAGACACACAAGGGGGACGTGTGGAAGTACCCCAAAATTTTAGGGATTTTTGGGAAATGGGGGACGGGGGGACGTCACATATATAATATAAAAAAATATAAAAAATAAAAATAATAATGATAATATGATAAATCTCAACAATAACATAAATTAATTTTATATATATTTGTTTTTAAATTTTTTTTTTTTAAGTTTAATTTTTTCTTTTTTAAGTCTTACTGGGCAAAAATTTTTTGGGGGGGACTTCCAGGAGTCCCCCTTTGGGGGGGGGACGTCCAGAAGTCCCCCTTTTCAAGGGGGGACGTCCAGGAGTCTCCCTTTTGGGGAGTCTCATCCCCCACCTTGGGGAGTCGTGTCCCCCCAAGTCCCCCCGCGTCTCCCCAAAAAGGGGATGTGGGGAAACGTCCCCCCTGGAGTCCCCCCGTCCCGGGGATGTGAGGGACGCGTCCCCCACCCTGGGGGACGCATCCCCGTGGAACACTGGTTATCGCTACATAACTTTGCACATTTAAAACTGTGCCATTATGTTTTGGGATCGTCTTTTTTGACAAATTAGGGGCTTAATAATTGATTCATCCTGCAAGGAATTTGATGTTGTGTGGAAGGATGAAATTGAAATGTGAATCTGTTTGACTGCTAAACAGTGAATATCTGTTAATTCAGAAGATGTTGTTGCCAGCTAGCTGTCTTATGTGCCTTGAAAGAAGTCATGCCTTGCCTTAGCTTGGTGTGATGGTGTTTCCTGATTTAGGAAACTGCTTTTTTCCAATTGTGTAGACATGACATGGATTGCTGATGCAGCCACAGATATCTGTTTCTCTAATGCTAACATTTTTCATTTTATGGTTGCAAAGTTTAGCAGAGGAAACATTAAATTTTTTTACAGTTTGCATGTTTCATTCATATGAGCAGGTGCCAGGATATGAAGTCTTTTGTAATAGTAACCATTTTTATTTTTACAGACTGAAGTTAAGATATCAGCTGAGGAGCAACAAGTTGTCGAGGATGGACAGAAGGTATCTAGATACTGATGGTAACTTTTTAGTTGTGGAAATGTTCTATCTATGTGTGTCTGCTTTTCTTTAGTGAGGAGTCGAGCTATTTCCCAAGTATCTGAGATGGACATCCATTATCTATAGCAGGGAGTGAGCAGCAATGTTTATTTCATGCAACAAACTGTTGGAAATGCCTGCGGAACAGTTGCCATCCTCCATGCAGTAGGCAACATTTTACCACAACTCCATATCCGTAAGTTTCTCAGGGTACTTCAAAAATCAGGTTGATGATTTAGTCAGTACATGTGATATTTATTGTCATGGCAATGTAATTTGTGATGATATTGGATAAATTGTAGCAAGAACAGATCATCTAGGCCATGCTACCTTCAAATCTGTTATGGACATAATCGTGAGTCCCCAAATCCTGATACACGTTGGAATCACACTTTTCATTGTCCAATGTCTAACATTGTCACATCACAATTCATTATCAATGACTGGAAATGGATCTCCCTTCTGAAACTACACTATCTTACTGTATTCTCAGGTTTTCTTTAATTCTTGAGTTGTTTGAACAAATATCGTCAATTTTCCTTCTTAAAGGTCTGGATGGTTGTATAACACAATTGGCAGCAGGTGGCATGATGATGCAACTCAAGTGGCTACTAATGTTCTCTTAGAAGGATAACATAAAAACATCACTGCTGAAGATACAGTGTCTACATGGTCCAAGGGTTACCATCCAGAAAGTCATGAAACAAAATAAAGCCTGTTGAAGCAGAGGTTGAAGACAAAAAAATAAGAAAAGGTCCAGATTTAAACACAAGTTATTGCTCCCAGTTGGGGACATGGTTTTTGTTTTATCATCCTTTTGGCCCCAGGCCAAGGTAAGTGGATATGCTTCAGTAGGTGTTTTCCGCCAGTGTCCAACACAGACATCATAATCTTATACTTCTTCCTCACAGGCAAAGAGCCAACTTCGATATTAGTTATATATAGGTTGTTTTGTTTGACTTGGGAGTGGGTTCCTTTGCCTGTGGTGGCTTCTACCATTACTCCTTGCCTTTGCCTGGACGTGAACCTGGACCTCAATTTGTTGTGCATGGATTTTGCTTGGGATGAAAATATTCCAAAGTCAAAATTTGTCCATAATCCGGTGGAGTTTCCAACTTCATAAGATGATTTTTTCAAGTTCCACTATTTTGGGGCAGTTTATCCCAAAATATTGGTTTTTGCTTATGCTTGGAAATAGTGATTTTCTCACTCTGGGTTTGATTCTTTGAGTTCTTTAAGGAATTCCTTAGAACTATTTATGGGTTATTGTTAGATGTTTTGCCTTATCAGGCTGCAGATTTGCACCATAGAAGTTTCAGCTCTACTGCTGAATCTGATTTCTCTGGAAAACCCTGCCAAAACATAAGATCTGCAGTCAACAAAATCACTAGGGCAACATGCTAGAGTGTAGATACGGCAGGTCAAATTATTAAATCATTTCAGCAGGCTCTAGGGCTAGATCTAATACAAAAAGTCAGATCTGAATATCACATTTGCTCAGCACCAGTCCTGCATAAATCAGATCTGAAAATAAGTTCAAGCGTGCTAAATCAGCTCTGCATCATTGCAGGCTGCAGCTGTTCATTACTTAAGTTTAACAAATCAGCAACTAAAACACCCAGAAATTAGATCTACATGCAAATTCCGGACAGCAAAGACATCTCTTTATATTACTCTTGAAGAATGGTTACATTACAACAAATCAGATTCTCTCAAGCTGCAAATGCAAAACCCAAACTACAAATAAACTTCTCCCATGCTTACAATGCAAAACCTACAACTTCTTTCAAGCTCATAAAGCAAAACAAGAAACCCTAGCAATCAAATCTCTCACATTACACTTTTCTAGCTCTTGTCAATCAAGCCAATAATGTAATGAAGTGATGTGCTGCTCCTTCCTTCTACAGGGTAAGGGAATGAGCGAGTTACAAGTAAAGTAACACCCTAACTCTAGATTAGTTCCACAAATGGAGAATGGGTCCACAAGTGGAACACTCTACATATGCCATGTAGGTAGGCATATGCTCACAAGTGGCAACTTACCCACTCCACATATTATTATGCACCTACAAGTACCAGCTCACCCACTTCACATATTTATGAAACATTGCATATTTTATGCAACAAGTGTGCCTGTCTAGTCCAAGTGATAAAATAGATGAAAAATGGGCTATGAGGCAAAACGCCCTCATGAGACTCTCTTCCACTCCACTGATGCACCCTTCTTACAACATTAGTCAAATACTCTCCAAGTAACAAGTGAACTAACACTCCCTCTTTGCAAGGAAAGTGTTCTCCATCACACTAAGATACTCTCTTAGCATCTCGGACATTCCCTCTGTTTGGGGTTTCATCAGAATGTTGGCCACCTGTGCATTTGATGAAATGTAAACCAAGACCATTGCTCTCTTTTGAACTCTGACCTTTATTCAGAATCTTCAAGGTGTACATCCTTTGTCCAAGGAAGACTTCATTGGCAACCTGCCAAACTTCTAGTCCCAATGGCAGACCGATGTCATTCAAGTCAAGCTCATAGGCCTAATTCTGTGTCACATTTTCTGTAATGCTGTTATCACGCAAATCTACTCCAAGAAGAAAGAACAGATCCAAGTGATAATTATAGTCTATCTAGCCCTGTCACCACTAGACGCTTCTCCATTTGGACTGTTGCTTTTCCAGTCTCAGGGTGGTGTCCCTAGGATATGTGCTTGTTGATCATTAATAAGTAAAATCTGCATGTAAAATCAAACTTAAACAAACACACGTAAGCTGTCCTTAAGTGCCTAAAAACACTCGAACAATGGTAAATTTACAAATTAAATAACAAGGGTTGAGATCAGACTTATTATCCAAATTACAACAGTGATTAAGTGAACAAAACAAGAAGAATGTGTGCCTTTAGTGAAAAAACAATTAAAAGTGCACAAAATAACAGACTAGATCCCTGCAGCATGATTGCACAAGTAAAACAACCACACAAATTTGAAGAGTTTGAAACAAAACATAATTGAATCCATGTCATCTATTAACAAAGAGGTGGAGAACAAAACCATAGTCACCAATATATCACTGGCTGCTTAATCAATCTTAGGCATGCAGTGGTGGAAGAAGTCCGTGTTGATGTTTTTATAGCATCAGATAGGTACGTGGGAGTGGTCCTTATTACCTCTCAGAACCTTTAGGAAATTCACTTTATTAATTGATTAATAAAGTGAATATACTTTTGTAATCAAGTGAGTTTAATTTAATTAAATGCCTAAGTATTTGGCATTAGTAATAAATTAAGTCCTAGCTGTTAGATCTAAAGTGAACGTGAGATTAGATCTCAGCCGTTGATCACTCTAGGAAATCTAGGGTTTTGAACTTGGGGTAAACTCAAGGTTGTAAAAGGCAACTTAAGTGAGAGGATGAGACACAGAAAGTACATTGGAGCAAAGAGGGTTTGTTTGCTCATGTGCTTGTATCACACACAGAGTGAGAGAGTGAGCTCTCATTGATTGGGTGGAGAAGGACATTCATCCAAGTGTGTAGGGGCAAGGGCCAAGGATAGGAGTAAAGGGGCAGCAAGGACAAGGGAGATAGCAGCCAACCAACAAGATCGAAGGATTGATCTTGAGGTTTGTAGGGCTTGGCTATCTGCTGTTTTGTATTCCTTAGGTGGGCCATTTTCCCAAGACGGGAGCCTAGAATAATAATAATAAATCTCACAGAACTGGTTTTTCCTTCGGGGTTTTTCCAGGGGTTATTTACCCAGAAATCTATTCTGCAATGTGTGTGGTTTCAGATTTACGTTCTGCTGTTTTTTTTGGTTAAACCTAGCTGTGCATTTAATAAATAAAGTGATTTTGTTTGGATCTAATTGCCGGGTGCCAGGTTCAGGAAAATTAACAGTCTGTCAAGTCTGGGATGGAAGAAAAGGTGCAAAAGATCTACTGCTGTAACCTATCGAAAAATGTTGGTGATGGGAGCATTATCTCTAGACTATCTCTTGAGGATTCCTGTAAAACTGGTATACTTTGCTATATATCAAAGGGTTGATTTGGAAGATAACACAATCAATTCTATCATTTATGGAAAATCTAGACGTGTAAACACATCATATAGAATCTATTACATTGAACAATAAGAAACTATATTCCCAAAAGTCGAACATGTAGAATGGTTGCCAAGGAGCAATTTACAACACAATCATAGGGTATCCAATATGAACACCACCACCTGGATGGGCTATGAGATGACAAAGGTAAAGGTTTCCTTAGTCCTATGGCTTGCTTGCTTATTAATTTCCTAAAATAGTGCCGCATGATCCAAGCTAGACAAGGATCTCAACCACGGACGAGCAAGAATCCCCTACCAGACATAATAGTGCGGATTTAGGTAACACCCACTACCAACTAGCAGTCACTTAAGCACATGAGCAATCCGAAATTAGTGTACTAACTGCACAAGGAACCTTCATGATCCGAAATGGATCTACCATTAATCCTACCAAATTGAAAAGCTGAATTTTTCTTTAGCATCTCTTTTATCTGGAGAAATCCCAGTTGCAGGGATGGCTACTCGCATCCATTGATCCCACTTCTATTGATTAGTTTTTGTTTATATTGCCCTGAAATAGATTCCAACCTGTTGAGCAGTTTCTTATAAAGTTTGCCATGAATGATTTTTCATTTTGTTGCTTGCATAGAGAGGTATACTAGGTTTATACTAATAGATTTTCTCTTTTCTTTTTCCTCTTTAATCTACTAAAGCAATTCCTATTTCATACACAATATTTGCAGGTAATGGATCTTTTTTTGAAAGATTCTTTACATCCACTGCAGAGATGACCCCAGCAGAGGTGATGGCATCTAACTTGATTTTTCTCTTTTAATGCCAGTTTTGCCATGGAGACTACTTTTCTGTATTTATTTTCTAACATTTAAAATTTATATTCTTTACTGACAGCGGGCTGAATTCCTCGAAAATGATACAGAATTAGAGAGTGCACATTCTGTTGCAGCCAGTGCAGGTCATACTGTTGTAAGGCACAAATTACCTTGCTGCTACAACATCAATTGTTTACTTAATGTTGAATTCTTAAAAGGCCCAGGCAGTCTGGACTCTGGTGTGCATTTTTTAATATTTTGTCTAGCCTTAAATTTGTGTTTATTTGAAGTTTTAGATTTTTCCTGTAACCATATTTGAGTAATATTTAGGGGATTAGTTTTCTATGTTGATATTGCAATGCTGTTCCCAGATTTGATTGGATCACTGTTTGCTTGTTTTAGAATCTTCCAATTTTCTTTCTGTTTACTTCAATGTTTTCTTAGGTCTTGTTATAGTTTGTTCAACTGCCGTTGATCAAGTGCTAAGAAGAGATTCTACTGGCTGCTTTGAATCTCATCAATTATTTTGGTATCTTCATGATAAGTAGCTTTTTGTTTCCATGATAAAGCTCAATGCACCTGTCTTTTTCCATCCTCTATTTTTTCATTTGCTGTCATATTGCAAGTAAAAATTTAGGCTGGTTTTAAGCTGTCATATGCATACAATTCTGCCACATTTATTGTCAGTTTTTGAAATCCATAATTGTCAATGGTCAATGGAATTTAATTCCTGCATGTCTGATGTTTTGCAGTGCCTAATCTCTGTGATGAATAGCTTCAGTATGCAATGTAGTCTCAATGAATAGCTTATTGTGCATATGATGCTTCTCTTATTCTTGCTAAAAATGTGAAGAAAATAAATTTTGCCTATATTGATTAGTGTAAACATTACTTGTTACGCTTTTAATGACAAGCTCTTTAATCCATTTATCTCTGAACCTTTGTTACTACTTTGCAGGCTCCTGATCTGAGCGTTAATGTGGATCTGCATTTTGTTTGCTTAACTTGTGTTGATGGTAAGCATGCATGGCAGTCATTATTTTATTCATAATCTCTTGGCCCAATGGAAACTATGGAATGCAATTCTTTTCATGTTTATGACTGTTATCATTATAAACTTGGCCCATTGGAAACTATGGAATGTTGTCTTAACCCTCAAAGACATGTATCCATTCAATGTATTGTTGGAGGCGGGCTTATAGTAACAGCTTACTGGCATGGATACTATCTTTGCCACACGCCTTGGTTATATGATTACATCCAAAAGATGGTTGCCATCTTGCCACTACTAAATCTGTAAAGTGGAAACTAAAATATTTTTGAAATCTTCTTTCTTGGATGGTGTAAGTATAGCGTTCAGGGGAACCACTGAGTGGGGCAAAGAACTTGTCAAATGGAAGGAACTATACTTGGGATGTTTTCTGAGGATCTTGGGTCAAACCAAGTACTAGTTGCCTCATGAGAGACATCTTTAGAAAACTCTCCAAGGTGTCAACTGCGGAAATGTTAAAACTAAAGGAATGCATAATGTGTATAAACTATGGCATAAATCCATACTCCACAAATAAAAGTTATCCTATTAAGGTCCACTTAGACCAATTTGGTCTGTCGGACATATGTTAAGCTCCTTTGGTTACAGGGGGAAACCACCTCTGGGAGGTCAAACTCCTTCCCTCACACACACACATTGCTGATTTGCTTTAGGCAAAATAACATATCTACTTAAGCATGCAATCCCAGTTGAAGATGAAGTTTGTCAATGTAATTTTGTGATTAATGATAGCTTGGGGATCTATATCAGAGAATAAGATTATGATGAGCTTGAGAATTCAATAAAGATCGGTGAGTGTATATCCATATTTGCTATAAGTTGGGATGGAAAATATTAAGCATAATTGTAGATCATGCCTCCATGTCAATCAAAGCAGTGGAATATATATGATATTCTGGATATTTATTCAACAATTCAGTCAATGCCCTTTCTCTAATATGCAAGTCATGGCACCATCTTATTCTCTAGTGGAACTAGTGAGTATACTGTTATTGCACAATCTGTACTTTCCCAAAGCCTAAGGCAAGTGAGGCAAGATTGGCGTAACAAGGGGGTGACCTATCACTGTCACCTTAATATGAAACCCCTTTCTGTTTAGGAGTATGTTATGATTACTCCAAGGGAGACGTCCCTAGTGACCTAAAGGGCTGATGAAACTAAGACAAGGATGCAAGAATACCCCCCTCTCACTGGTCACTCAAGTCAAAAGGTCTTTATGTCTTAAGAGATGAAGCAAATTTAATGGATGAAGTGTACCTGCCCAAAACAAGACAACACGCAAAAAATATGGCAGTTCAAGTACAAAATGATGTTAGTGCTTCAATAAGACAATGAACCTTTGAAATATATGCTGGCTGATATAAAATTGCAGCAACATGAAAGTTTACAACAACAATAAGTATTTTATAACAGTTGCAAGAAATATGCCTCAAAATTGCTTGAAAAGACAATGAAAAGGTAGTTTTTACTAGGCAAAATGATAATCAATTGTCACAAGCAATTTCTGAAGTGTCTAGACTCTAACTAGCATTAAATGTCAGTTTTGCAGAAAATTTGCTGCAGTTAGATGGCTGTAGTAATCTTTTATAACCGCAGCAAATATATTAGTGATCTAGGCTAGGTTAGGGTTAGTTTTAGTTAGTGAAAGCTAGAAAGTTCAAGGTTTGAGTGTTTGTTTGATCTCTCTACAAAAGGAGTGTAAGGACTAGTGCCTTTAAAGGGTTATGGAGTCAAGAGTTCAACAAACATTCATTTGGAGTGAGCAATAAAATGATTATGTTATCCAAGTAAAAGATGAATTTGAAAAGAGTAGTAACTTAAGTCTTCTTGAGATTCAACTTTTGGGGAGGTTAGCTACTAGAGAGTAGGCACTTCTAGGCCGTAGCGGTTTTCCTCCTTCTTAGATTTACTCTCTAACATCCAATAATTAAATTGCCCAAACATGTGCATCAAACCTCCCTTAACCTAGACAAATGCTCAAAGACGTTATGCAATTTGACAAGTTAGGTTTGGAGAAGGCCTCAGAGTGTCCTATTGGGCTAACCTCCCTTAAGTTTGGGGTGTTTCCCAGGTGGGAGCCAATCCAAGTCATGTAAGTGTATGAGGTGGCATGGGGTAAGTGTTTGGGCATGGGGTGCAGTAATAATAGGGAAATATAAGTCTTATCCGTGGGTGCCTTTGTGGAGGGCGAGCTGCACCTTATCATAAATGCAATTGTTTCCTAGCCCATTCATTGCCTTTTAGCTTTAGTTCTTTTGATCTTTTGCTTTTGTGCTTCAAGGGAAAATTTGAGGGCCATTGTCCTAGATTGATGACCAGATGTGACAATGTTATCCACAAACACTTCACGGAAATGAGAAGGCTGGCTCGTGATGAGACCCCCTTTCTCTTGGCTATGCCACCAAGAGCCACTACCCTGGTTTGGTGACCAGACAGGTGGTAGTGTCATACCGCTACATGTCTATGGTCATAATAGGCCGGCTCGTGATGAGACCTATTCACAAACTAGTACCTTGAGTGTTTATGTATCTTATGGGTTCCTTTTTTCTTATTGAGAAGCTTTTTACTGCTTTCTCAGGAATCCTTGGGCGAAGCATCTCAAAGGTTTCAACATTGGTTTTTAGCTCTTGCCAACTACTTTTACCCTCTGGGCCTTTAGCCCCTTCTTCTCACAAGGCAAGGTACAACCCTTCCTAGCATGGCCAATCCCAATGCTCAAACAAGGATAGGGGAAATGAGAGGAATAAAGATGGAAAGTGGTACGTATGGAGGGAACGGATGATGACCTTTCACAGACCCATCCAATGGCAACCCATCCTAAAGGGAGATCAACTTACTAGGGCACCGTGTCACTCTTCCAGGTATGAATGAGGCAAAGAACATAATTTTCAAGCAAACGTCATGAAATGAAGAAGAATTCAATGCAACATATTCAAGTGCTTAAAAAATCATAGTGACACATACCATGATACTCAGACTCATTACTTCATGGAGCAAGACTTACTGCTGCTACAGGACCAGGCTGATGGGGATGGATATTGCTGATGATGATGAATGGACTGCATTGAAGAAAAGAGGGGCCCTCCAGGGCCACACTCAAGTAATCTGCCTCTCGGTACTCCATGCCTAGGACCTATGGGTCTTGAGACATGATCTCCTTAGTTATCCCTAGGGTAGGGGATAACAATCTATATAAGTGATGTAATAAATGTGAGATACAACAAGTACATGAAACAAATGAACTTTGAGACGTGATCTCCTTAGTTATCCCTAGGGTAGGGGATAACAATCTATATAAGTGATGTAATAAATGTGAGATACAACAAGTACATGAAACAAATGAACTTGATACAAAGGCAACCCCTCTCAAGCTGCAATACAAGTCCAAGAAGGTGAATGCGCCCAAGCATGGTGCGCCCTCCTCATTTGTTGCTCAATCCCACTCTAGCCTTGTGCCCTTGCTTCTCAATGCCTTGTAGAAGAAACCCTTGCACACAAATCTTCTCTTGTGTGCTACCTCTCCAACAAGACACTCCAATCAACAATCTGCCAAATATAAGACCTCCCTACTAGGTGTGCGCCCTCCTCCAAGCAGGCATGAACACCACAAATAAAAGGAAGCCAAAGCCTCCTAGAGCCCTCCGTGGAAGGAGGCGCCCTTGCTGCCCTCTTCCTTTGCTTCCATTCCCATCTCCATTCCTCTCCTCTTCCTCTCCAAGTGAACAAAAGATAGAATGAGCCTCCTTTTGCCCTATGCGCCCCTCTTAAGGAATCATAAGGAAACCTAAAAGATCAATGGCTAGGATCACTCCAAGCCATATCTAATCCATGGTTGAGATCTCTCAAAAAGAATCTCAACTCAAAACCCACTTTGGGTTAAGTTTCCATAGTTCACTTTATGTCCCCCAATTCACCCACAAAGTGAATTAATAATCACTTTTCACTCAAGTGACAAATTTCACCCTTTTGACTTAGGAAAATGTCAAAGTGAAATTAGACATAAAGTATAAGGCACAATGGGTCAAATATTTCCCTCTTGTGGTTAGAGACCCACAACCACAAGGGGACCACTTCCCTTGGTACACCAGAACTCAACACTCCCTCTTACTGAGGAAAGTGTTTCTCACAAAGCCCATCTTGTCTCTGATGTAGACTTGCTTGCCCCTTGACAATGCCTTGGTGAGAATATCTGCCAACTATTGATCAATCGGAATATACTGGAGCTTCATTGCCCCACGTTGAACCCAATCTTTGATGAAGTGGTATCTGATCTCAATATGCTTCAACCTGTCATGAAACACTAGATTCCCAGAGAGTTTGATACAACTCTGATTATCACAGGGAATGGCCGTCAGAGACAACTCCTAACCAAATAAACGAACCAACAACTTACGAAGCCAAATGGCCTCGCAATTGACATGACTAGCTACCATATACTTTGCGTCGGTCGAACTCAAAGCAATTGACTTTTGCTTCCGGCTAAACCAGGAAACAACTCCTGGTCCCAAGCCAAAGCAACACCCTGAGGTGCTCTTCATGTCAGTAGCACACCCTGCCCAATCTGAGTCTGTGTAGCCAACCAAATTGACTCCATCCCCTCTGACATAGTCCAAACCAAAATCCACTAAACCTGCTATGTACCTCGAAACATGTTTTGCCCCAATCCAATGAACACTCCTAGGCTCCACCATAAACTGGTTGAGACTGTTCACGGGAAAAAAAATATCTGGTCTGGTGTTGACCGGATACATCAAAGAACCTATTAGCTGCCTGTATCTTGTAGCATCCACCGATTGGGAATCTGAAGAGCTAAGCTTCTTTTAGTTGGTGACCATAGGTGTAGACATGGGCTTGCGGTCCTCCATCTGAAACCTGCTCAATATGTCTACAACATACTTCCTCTGCCCCAGAAAGATATGACCCTCCTCGTGCCAAACCTCCATGCCCAAGAAATAGTGCATCAAACCGATGTCTTTCATCTCAAACTCTATTAAAGTTTCTACTATTATCAGGTTACTTTCGATTTACTAGATAACAATAGCATAGATAGGATCACTGAGAGAAACACAATCACAAGAGTACACAGGCATTTATCTTGGGAAACCCTCAAGGGGAAGAAAACCCAGCAAAACTTCCTTAATATAGATAGCCAATACAATGCCAAGACAATGAACCAAACAACACATAAATTCCTCTCCCATGGATGCGCCTCTCTTTCTCTTCCTTCTTTCGGCAACTGGTAACTGCAGCTTCCTTCAATACTTGCGCACTAGATGAGTGGGCTGAGTGTGTGTCCAAATGAGGCGCTGGCCTCTCTTATTTATACAAACTGGCAGGTGTTGAACATATGTCTTTTCACTGGCAAGGCCGACTTCTCATTCTGGGTGGTTATAACCACTTTAATATATTCTGGGGCTGTCTTTTCCTTTAGCCTATTACAATTAGGGTTTGACCAATCTGCAAAAGGGGATTTGGTCAATTACAATGCCCGACATGATCAATCCACAAAAGGGGATTGATCTAATAAATAATAAATATATTTTATCTTTATCCACAAAAGGGGTTTGATCTAATAAATAATAAATATATTTTATCTTTATCGACAAAAGGGGATAAGAATGTTCTTTGCAGTTACACAATATTTTAACACTCCCTCTTAATAAGAAGGATATTCTTTATCTTTTGATAGTTCACTGGAGGTCAACATCAAATAAGTAGCAGTATCCACTGGATAACATCATCAACTGGATAACATCATCAACTGGATAACTGGAGGCATCCACTTGGTCATCTGGCATCATGATCATTGACTGGCATATCTATAAATCATCGGAAGTTTTGTTCTCTTTATCTTCGCACATAAGATACTCTTTCTTTCTTTCATCTTCACGCAGAAGATACTTCTTTCTTATCTTCACACAGAAGATGTCTTATCTTCACACAGAAGATATTCTATGAGTTTTGCCTTTCCTTTTATGTTCTCCCTTCTCTTGTAGTCATATATCTCACCCATCTACTGGGGAGGACTACTACCATAGCTTCACTCCTAGTCATCCCACATGAACTAGAGAAGCTAAGATGCTAGCCTGTGCAAGACTAGACTCCCTTTCCATGATCCACGTAGGATCACGACACAAACCTCAAGAGCCAACTAACCATTCCACATGGTGAAGGTTTGTGTTCCAGGCTACTCAATCCTTGGCCAGAGGAGAGTATCTACCCGTTGCCCCTTGGAGAAACATCCACATTCCTCTCTACGAGGGTATTCTAGCATGTCCCTAGAGTATCCAAAACTCAACACTTGGACAGAGGCCAACCTTGGCAATTTTCTCATTCCCCTTCTCTACGAAGGTCTCTTCTCTTTCTTCTTCTCTACGAAGGTCTACCTGTGGGATTGCTCATTCCTTCTCTACGAAGGTCTCTTCCTTCTCTATGAAGGTCTAGCTATGGGATCCAAAAAAATCTCTTGTGGTCCAAATCTTTCAATGGTATAATACCATGCTACCCATCTGCTGGGCACCATCCATCTATTGGATAACTTTCATATTGATCAAAATATCTGGGCACCATCCATCTGCTTTCCTAACTGCATCAAATCACGATCTTCTATTTCGAACTCGGATACATGGCTCCCTCTTGCACCAAACTGATAGTTTCTAATCATCATCCTTGAAGTTCTCTTCTGTAACATCCTGGGTGCCTTCTTGAGTTTGCATATTTCTTTCTTTCTGTCTTTATACTGGATCAACCTGCTCCCTCTACATCTATAAGAACGGTATTGGGGCAACCTGTAGTTACCTGCATCTCATCCATTATATCTGAGTATCCATCTTTTTCTTCATCTTGAATATTTCTGCTCTGCATCTTTAGGAGCCTCCTGCTCCTACATAAATAGATATTGTCTGGTCTTTACTGACTGTCATCATATCATACGTCCTTCTCGTGCTGTCTAACTTCTGCAAGTCACGGCATAAGTTGTTTCTTCTGAGACTTGTAAACTTACTTACAATATGCTTTCTTTGTCACTTTCATGAGTGATCATACATGAAATAAATATTTTATCTCTTTCTTTATCCTTTTCTTTGATACTTCCTTCATAAGTCTGCATAGACACTGAAATAAAACGAGGTTAATTAACATTCTCACAAAAAACTAACTTGTAATGAGAAGGTATTAAAGTAAACAAGATACTAAAAATAAACATGAATACTTATCTTTTGTTTTTGTGTGGGGAGGCTCTACGGACTCCACCATTTGCTTTCTTTCTTCAGATCAACTATCTTCAATTTAAAGTACATAATCCTTGATTTCTGCTAGAGCTTTCTTTGAGGGAGGAGAT
>SNQJ01S0123925.1:43793-55191 GCA_010110895.2 Picea sitchensis
ACAAGAGTACACAAGCATTTATCTTGGGAAACCCTCAAGGGGAAGAAAACCCAACAAAACTTCCTTAATATAGATAGCCAATACAATGCCAAGACAATGAACCAAACAACACATAAATTCCTCTCCCAAGGATGCGCCTCTCTTTCTCATCCTTCTTCCGACAACTGGTAACTGCAGCTTCCTTCAATACTTGCACACTAGATGAGTGAGCTGAGTGTGTGCCCAAATGAGGCGCTGGCCTCTCTTATTTATACAAACTGGCAGGTGCTGAACAAGTGTCTTTACACTGGTAGGGCCGACTTCTCATTTTGGGTGGTTATAACCACTTTAATATATTATGGGGCTGTCTTTTCATTTAGCCTATTACAATTAGGGTTTGACCAATCCGCAAAAGGGGATTTGGTCAATTACAATGCTCGACATGATCAATCCACAAAAGGGGATTGATCAATAAATAATAAATATATTCTATCTTTATCCACCGAAGGGGATAAGAATATTCATTGCAGTTACACTATTCTAACAAATTCTGATGCAAGTCCCAGCTTGCAATCAACTATGAGAAGCTCTGCTCCTGTGATGAACAAATCATGAGTGTATCCTCACCTCGAATGATGTAGTAGAGGTTAGGATCTGCCTCACTCTTCTCAAACCCTATTTGAAGCAAATACGCGTCAATACGTGAATACCAAGCTCTTGGAGCTTGCTTCAGACCATACAATGCCTTTCTTAGAAGATACACATGAGAATCTCTCTCCATCACCTCAAACCCCTGTGGCTGCTCAATGTACACCTCCTCAATAAATCCATTTAGAAATGCGGTCTTTACATCCATCTGATGTATCCTCTAACCCATCTTTGTCGCTATGGAAATAATGCTTCGAATGGATGTGTATCTCGCAATTGGTGCGAATGTCTTATCATAGTCAACTCCCTCTACCTGAGAGAATCCTTGCGCCACAAATCGGGCCTTGTGTTTCTCTATGCTGCCATCTACAACATACTTGGTCTTGTACAACCATCTAAAAGTCACAACTGACTTCCCCACTAGCCTTGACACCACATCCCATACATCATTGTGCATAATGGAGTCATACTCCTCCATCATGGCATCTCGCCAAACCTGCTGGTCAACTGCATGTGCAAATGTCTCGGGCTCTGTATCTGTGATGCTCGTCACCATCGCCAAGTAGGACCCAAACCTATCTGGTGCTTTGCTCTCTCTGAACAACTCCTTGGGCTCTCCAACATTCTCCTTGGCTTCCTTTAGGGTCTCCTGAAACCATCTCGGTTTCCTTTTCCCTGGAGTAACCAAAGGAGAAGTAAGATCTCCGTGCCCACGAGTTTCTATCTCAGATCTCATGCCAACACTCTGAGATCCAAAAGTCTCTACACCCTCTGCAACTGTGAACCTGAAGCTGTGCAAGGTGACCTTGTCACCCCTGAAACTAGTGTACTCGACACTTGAGGCTGTGCTCCCTCAGAAACATCAATCTGTGTCTCCAGAACCTCCCCAATACTGTCTCTCGACTTGAGAGACCTCCTGAAAGCTCTACCCTCTTCAAATCTAACATTTCTGCTCACCACCACTCTTCGTTGTGATGGAATGTAGATTTGGTAGGCCTTCAAGACCTCTGAATAACCAACTAGAATCCCCTGCTGAGCTGTGGGGCCTAGCTTTGTCCTCTTCTCTGAGGGGACATGAGAGTATGTCAAGCATCCAAAAATCATGATATGCTCAACATTGGGCCTCCTACTAGTGAAGGCCTCCTCAAGAGTCTTCCTTCCCAAAATCCTATTGGGACTCCTGTTCTGCAGATAAACTACATGAGCACTCGTCTCAGCCCATAATTATAAAGGCAAAGTCTGATCATGCAGCATAGATCTCGCTGCAACTGTAATGGCCCTGTTCATCCTCTCGGCAACCTCGTTCTGCTGGGGGTTGCAAGGTACGGTCATCTGTCTTCTGATCCCTGCCTGGGAACAAAAGTCTACAAACTTTGTGGAGGCATACTCACCTCCATTGTCTGACCGCAAGACCTTGATCTTCTTTCCTGTCTGGTTCTCCACAAGAGCTTTGAACTCTTGGAACCTCTTAAAGAGCTCACTATTGGCTTTCAGGAAATAGATCCAGGTCTTCCTGGAGTGGTTATCTATGAATGTGAGATAGTACTCAAAACCACTCAAGGACGCTCGAGACATGGGCCCACACACATCTGTGTGTACCAAATTTAGTACCCTAGCTAACCTGCTGTCACTGGTGGGAAAAGAAGCCTTGGTAAACTTACCAAGCTCACAACCTCTGCACACATCTTGATGCTCTGAGCTGAACTGTGGCACTCCTGTCACAACCTCTCTCAGCCCTTCAAGAGCCCCATGGTGAAGGTGAGCCATCCTCCGATGCCATAACTCACATAACTGACTGCTGTCGCTACTCACTGCCAAAGCATGCAGGGGCTGAAAAAACAATCTGTATAGTTTACCATCCCTCACTCCAATTGTTAAAATTAATTAAAAAGTACCGAGGCAAGTGTTTCTCATCACCTAGGCACCTAGGGGTTGGGAAAATGTCTAATGTGGATCCTAGTCATTGAATTCATGAGATATGAATTAAAAGTGACTTTAAAGTGAAGTGGGTGAGTGAATAGACATTAAATCTTGGCCACTCATCTAATTCAATCTCCACCATTGGATTATGAAATTCTTCACCTTCCCTCAATAAGTCAATTAGGGTATGGAGGTGCACCACCATTCTATTCTTCATGTTATTTTGAGAGAGTTTGAGAGAGAGAAGTCGAGCTGAAGCAGAGAGGAGAATTTTCTGAAGGTGGCACAGATTTCAAGACAAAGCTACATCACATAAATCAAGGAGAAAGGTACAACACAATTTTGGGCCGTACTGTATGAATTTGTGGAGGTCGTATTGTTGTATTTCTGGCACAGAAATCGAGGAGAGGTTGCTGCATTAATTTCTGGAGAGTTGGCATGCTTTCCTAGGCAACTGTACTATACTTTCAGGGACAAAAACTCGGGTTGTTGTTCTAGCACGATTTTTGAGGGAAACTGTACAACCAAGGGCACATAAATCGAGGAGTTGACCTGTGCATTTGTACATGAAATTTTGGCTCGAATTTCGAGGAGTCTCTAGCTCAAATTTTGAGGAGGAATCTTGGCACAGGTTTCGAGATAAGTCTGTAATTTATTTCTGAAGATAATGACTGCTGTAAATAATATTCTCTCTAAGCTCTGAAATAATAAAAAGCCCCTCTCTCACTGGTTTTCCCCTTGTGGGTTTTTCCAAGGTCAAAGTTAGACCAAAATCTCTGTGCATAAATTTCTGAGTTATTGTGTTGTTGTTAGAATTATTTATTTCTGCATTTATTTCTGTTCAGAATCCTCATGTTTCATTTATGAGAATTGTTTATATGTTGAGAAATTGCTGCTGTCATAAAAATGTTTTTTTTGGCATTAAACTATGATTAGTCTCAGTGAGACTTGAAATTGGGTGGGGCAGGAGAGTGAGTTGTGGGACATTGTTGAGAACTCTACAACAAACCGAGTAACAATGCCTACAGATGCTACACTTCTGGCAGGCTATACCAAGAAGAGCATCAAGGCTAAAAGAATCATTCTTGATGCCATCAAGGACCATTTGATTCCACATGTGACGGGGAAGACAAATGCCTATGAGATGTTGGAGTCCTTGATGAAGTTGTATCAAAGTACAAATGAGAACCGAAAGATGGTTTTGAGAGAGAAACTGAAGAACATTAGAATGACCAAGGCTGAAAATGTGGTCACATATCTTACCAGGTTGACACAGGTGAGAGATGAACTTGGTGCTGTTGGGGAGGCCATTGTTGATAGTGAACTTGTGAGGACAACATTGAATGGGGTGACCAAACAATAGACTTTCTTTGTTGAGGGCATTGTGGCAAGGGAGAATCTTCCTAAGTGGGACTGTCTTTGGGATGACTTTGTTCAGGAGGAAACCCGAAGAGGTTATGTGCGTGACAATTCATCCACTGGTAATGAGGAGAATGTGGCTCTTGCTGCTAACAACAAGAAGAAGTTCAAGAAGGGTTCCAAGGGAGGGAACAAGTCGAAGGGTGAAGGCAAGAAGGACATGAACAAAGTCGAGTGCTTTGCATGTCACAAGTTTGGGCACTATGCAGGACAGTGTCCTAATAAGAAGAAGAAACAGACAACAACTTCAACAGAGGTGGAGGAGTTTTCCACCAAGTTCAAGGAGGAGTTTTCTTTAGTGGTGCGTCTTTCCACTAGAGCCACACATTCCAGTGTTTGATATATTGATAGTGGTGCCTCCTGCCATATGACAAGTGTTCGTGAGCATTTGACCAATCTTACACTGATTGGTGATCTTGAGGTAGTGCTTGGAGATGATTGGGTGGTCAAGGCAGTTGGTAGTGGGACAATATCATTTTAGAGGGAGTCTCAACCTCCCATGTTGTTGAGAGATGTCCTATATGTTCCTGGCTTGAAGAAGAACTTGATTTCAGTTTCTACTATTGAGGAGAGGGGATATGAGGTGTTGTTCCGTGATGGACAGGTGCTCCTATTTCCAAAGGGGTCCAGTATCACTTTGGACAAAGTGATTGGGACTCGACATGAGAAGCTGTACAAGCTTATGTATCAACCAACTAGTGCATTGTATCATACTACCAACAACAATGATCTTTGTGAGCTATGTCTTAGGAGGATGGCCGATTTGCATCATGGGGCTTTGAGGATACTGAAGGAGATTATGACTGGAGTGACAGAGTTTAGTACAGAGCATGAGGAGTTGTGCAAGGGGTGTGCTTTGGGAAAGTACACCGAGACTTCTTTTCCAAGCAGTGACAACAGAGCATCATGTATACTTGATCTGATTCATTCTGATGTATGTGGTCCTATGTCTTCTACATCTTTGAGTGGTTGTTTGTATTATGTCATATTCATTGACAACTTCTCTTGGAAGTCTTGGATTTTCTTCATGAAGACCAAAGTACATGTCTTCAATCGGTTCCAAGAGTTTAAAGCTCTTGTGGAGAACTAGACTGGAAGGAAAATCAGAGTACTGAGGACAGACAATGGGGTGAGTATACCTCCAAGGAGTTTAATGACTTATGTGCAGGAGAGGGCATCAAGAGGGAGTTGACTGTTCCTTACAACCCACAACAGAATGGGGTTGCTGAGAGGAAGAACAGGGCCATAGTTGGGGCTGCGAGAGCCATGTTGCACGATCAGGGGCTACCACTCTTTCTTTGGGCTGAGGCATGTTGCATTGCAGTTTATCTGCAGAACAAGAGCCCACACAGAGCATTGGGGGATAAAACTCCCGAGGAGGCTTTATCTGGGAAAAAGCCTGAGGTTGGGCACTTTAGGATTTTTGGGTGCGTTACATATTCACATGTTCCTTTTGAGAAAATGACAAAGCTAGAGCCTATGACAGAAAAGGGGATTTTTGTTGGGTATAGCGAGACTTCAAAGGCTTTCCACATATACATCCCTTCCTTGAGGAAGTCAGTTATGCGAAGGGATGTGAGATTTGAGGAGGATAGAGCCTTTAGGAAGTCACGAGGAACTAAGAAGGGTGAGCAGTCAACACCTCAGATTCGGGTGAGTCCACAACAAACTTCAGTGACATAGAGTTCGAGACCACCAGTTTCGGTGTTGACTGGTCCACAGGTGACAGGGCCACAGATGTCAGGATCATAGGTTACCATTTCTCAGATTTCAGGATCTTATGCTCCAGATTCTACTTCAGGTTCACAGTCTTCAGGTGATGGGGTTGAGCAGGTGGAGTCCCCTCCACAGAACCCTACTTCAGAGAGGAGGAAGCCCAAGTGGCTTCATGACACTCTGAAGGAGGCACATGGATCTGTGGGGAATTCTAGGCAGGTTGTGAGGGATATTAAACCTCTTGAGAGGTTTTGCAGCTATCTTGTGATGGTGAGCAACATCGGGGAGTCTGAGCCTTCCACTTTTGAGGAGGCTGCTAGCAGACATGTTTGGAGAGATGCCATGATGGAAGAGTACAATTCCATCATGAACAATGATGTTTGGGAGCTTGATCCTAGACCTGAGGGGAAGTTAGTGGTGATTTCTAGGTGGCTCTACAAACTCAAATGTGTTGCAGATGGCAGCATTGAGAAGTACAAAGCTCGTTTTGTGGCTCGGTGGTTCTCATAGGTTGAGGGAGTTGATTATGATGAGACCTTCGCTTCGATTGCTAGATATACTTCGATCAGGGCAGTGATCTCTATTGCAGCAGAGATGGGTTGGAAGATCCATCAGATGGATGTGAAGACCGCATTTCTAAATGGTCTCATACAGGAGGTGTACATTGAGCAACCATTGGGCTTTGAGGTGCATGGGAGAGAATCTCATGTGTGCAGATTGAAGAAGGCATTGTATGGGCTGAAACAAGCTCCCAGAGCTTGGTATTCTAGGATTGATGCCTATTTGCAGCAATTGGGTTTCGAGAAGAGTGAGGCGGATCCCAACCTGTACTTCATTATGGTTGGAGATGATCCTCTCATACTCTTGCTATATGTTGATGATCTTTTCATTACATGGGTTGAGAGACTCGTTACTAGCTGGAAGGAGAGCCTTGCTTCAGAGTTTGAGATAAAAGACATTGGACTAATGCATTATTTTTTGGGGTTGGAGGTTTGGCAGGAGCCTGGACACATGTTTCTGGGATAGGGGCAGTGTTACAAGAACCGAACCGGAATCGGTAAAACCGGCCGGTCCAACTGGTTCTGAGCCTCCACCGGTCTGAACCGCCCCGTCAAACCTCCCCTGACCGGTTCCGTACAGAACCGGTTTTTTTGCCTGAACCGGTCGGTTCCGTGAAGATGACCCATGGGTGGAAAAGGTAGTTGGAATTTAGATTTTTTTTAAAATTTAGGGTTGGGGATTCACATTTTTTTTAAAATTTAGGGTTTTTTTTAAAACTTTGCAAATTTGTGTATAATGGTTTGGATTCACATGGATACACATGAATACGTATTTGTTTTTCAAAATTTGAATATTTTATGTATTTTTAGTGATCGGTTTTTTGATCCAGTTTTTTTTTCGGTTTTTTCCCAGTTTCGGTTTTTTGGGTCGACCGGTTCAATGACCGGTCCGGTTCTGGTAACTTTGGACATGGGTGTTGTTAATTGCAACTTCATGAGACATTCTCTAGGTCGTTCTCTTTTGGACTAAGTTGAGACGATCTGTGAGAGAGCCCATGTGATGGTGTGTCATACAACTCTGGACTGAGTTGAGATGACGTGTGGTCCCCTGTCGTGCTCCTCTGGACTGAGTTGAGACGACTTGAGATGGTCTCCTGTCAGACTCCTATGGACTTAGTTGAGTCGACTTGAGATGGCTCTCCAGATGGTACTCCTATGGACTTAACTAGTTGAGTTAATCTGTTGAGAGTGACGTCCTTGTGGGTGAGCACAGCTGGATGTGTCTCTAGTGGCTGAGCAATAGAGAATGTGAGAGATCCTTGCTATATTGTCCAAGAGTAAGATTTGTTGTAACCCTAATTTGTTTTGTGAAGGGTATAAGTCGGCCCCACCATGTAAAAGATAATTAATATTTTGTAAAGATTAATTATATTTTTGAGTTGTACAAGTCGACCCTATTGTGCCAATAGACACACCTATTGTTGTGCTATGTCTTGTATAAATAAGAGAGTAGATCCCCATTGTGGATCACTCTCACACACTTCATTGTAACATTCTCTCAAGCTAGTTGTACGACTTAAGTGCACACTTCTCTTAGGCGGAAGTTTCAAGGTCATAGAGCACCCTCTTGTGTGCTCTAGGGTTCATGGTGTGGGGGATCTTCTCTTGACTCTATACCAAAGGATTGCTAGGTTTTTCCCTTGATTGAGAAAGGTTTTCCGCGGGTAAACTCTCGTGTTCTTGTGTATGGTTATTCTTCTCGTGATCTTGGTTACTACAGCTATTGTATTTGGTATTGTTGCATTGTTTATGGTTCAAGTACATGCTAAATTGAAATAAACTACATGTGCATGAGCTAAGCATTAAAACTCAACATTGTATCAAAGCAGAGTTCCTGAAGAAGCCATTGCACAAGCTATTCAAGCTAGTTGTCACCTTCTTGCTGCAACTGCAAAAACGACCCTCTTCATTTTGCTAGTTTTTTCCCTTGCCCCTTGAACGTTGGGCCTAGTTCTTTCACAATTGTGTACCTCCTTCAACGCACCTCCTGCAACTCTCAGATTGCAAATCAAAGAAATTTTGATTTTTGGCCCTAGGGTTTCTAGGGTTTCTGCAGAATTTCGGCCTCTAGGGTTTCTGCAGTTAGTTGAAGGATTTTTTGCAGCTCACAAGGGTTCTTCTGACTTACCAAGGCTTATTGTTAGCAGTCATAAGTCCAACGAAACCTAGGATTTCTAGCCTAGCCTAGCTGTTAGGTTTTCTAGCCTAGTCGTTAGGGTTTGTGAAGAATCTTCAAGCCATGATGAACAGAGCTTTGGTGGAAGATAGGCTTGATGGATCAAGCAACTTCAACTCTTGGAAATCAAGGCTACAAGGTTATTTTTTTGAAGGAAAAGTTCTTGCATGGCACAATAACTCACACATGGATTCTGTTGGGTGATTGGTGTTCGAGAAAACAGTTTATACAGATTGACTATCCGACCAGTCCAGGACCTGTTACATGATACTATCAGTTTGAGCGAGCTATGGCATAGAAGACTTGCTCATTTACATTATAGAGCCCTTCCTGCTCTAGGGAAGATGGTAACCAGGGATGATTTTAAGGATGGAAATTTATTTTAAAATGTAGAAACCTTGGCGAATCTTACTAATCCTTCATATGTCAACTATAAATGTTTGGTGATATTTTTGTAAAAATATTCAAATTTCTAAGTATTTTATATAGTTTTTATAAAATTTTGGCTATTTTTAAGGTAAAATAATTTTATCCTATAGAATTTGGGCGAATCATTTTTAAAATAGCGAATCTCATTTTTGGAAAAACCATAGAAAATTAGCCCACGAGCGAAATTTAGCCCCTAAAATCATCCCTGATGGTAACATGCGTTCCAGAGATACATGTTTAGTATAATGGCGTTTGCAGAGGTTGTTCTCTTGGAAAGAATGTCAAGGGGTCCTTCTTGAGCAGTGACAATAGATCCAAGGGGATCTTGGACTTGATACATACAAATGTTTGTGGACCCATGACTGTCGCTTCCTTGAACAGATATTTGTACTATGTGCTCTTCATCGATGATCACTCCCGGAAGATGTGGATTTACTTCTTGAAGACCAAGGATGGAGTCCTTGTGAGATTTCAAGAGTTTAAAGCTCAAGTTGAGAACTTGACCGAGAGGAGGATCAAGGTGTTGAGATCAGATAATGGAGGAGAGTACACCTCCAGAAATTTCAATGATTTTTATATTGAGGCAGGGATCAAGAGGGAGTACACCATTCCTTATAACCCTAAGCATAATGGGGTTGCAGAGAGGAAGAACAAAACCATTATTGAGGCAACCAACGCAATGATACATGATCAAAATCTACCTATGATTCTGTGGGCAAAAGCATCCATGACAACCATATATGTTCAGAACATGAGTCCTTACTAGATTATGAAGAACATGACTCCCGAAGAAGCTTTCACCAAAGTGAAGCCTGAGGTTGGACACTTCAGGATATTTGGGTGTCCAGTATACTTTCATGTACCCAAGGAGAAGAGGACCAAGCTAGACCCTTCAGGCATAAAGGGTACATTTGTGGGATACAGTGAATCTTCGAAGGCATATCGGATATACATTCCTGGTCAGAGACAAATCGAGGTTAGCAGAGATGTCAGCTTTGAGGAAGAGATAGCCTTCCGAAGATCTAGAGAATCTCACATGGAGATTGATAGCGAGAAGAATGAAGAGATAGTACCTTCTCCCCCTTCAACAATTCAAAGGGAGACAATTACTGATCTAGTTGATCTTGTAGCTCCAGTTGATGTTCCCAGAGACATTGCAATAGGCCATAAGAGGCCTGCTTGGGCTCGATAGACTCTGCAGGAGGTAGAGGGACATGCAGCTCCTCGTGGTACATTCCGAGAGAGTAAGAGACCACAACGATTTTCGAGCTATGTCTCAGCCATGAGCCACATCATTGATACTGAACCTTCTTGTCATGGAGAAGCAACATGTCAACAGGTTTGGCAAGATGCCATGACCGAAGAGTACGAGTCCATCATGA
The DNA here is from genome assembly GCA_010110895.2 of Picea sitchensis. NCBI lineage: Eukaryota > Viridiplantae > Streptophyta > Pinopsida > Pinales > Pinaceae > Picea > Picea sitchensis. The sequence continues at coordinate 54,023 of SNQJ01S0123925.1, forward strand.
AGAATGATGTGTGGGATATTGTTCCGAGACCAAAAGGGAAGTCTGTATTGACTTCCAAGTGGATTTATAAGATCAAACATGCAGCTGATGGAAGTGTCGAGAAGTACAAAGCGAGGTTTGTGGCTAGAGGATTCTCTCAAGTGGAAGGAATAGATTATGACGAGACATTTGCTCTTGTTTCCCGATACACTTCCATCCATACGATTATTGCTCTTGCAACATCAATGGGTTGGAAACTACATCAGATGGATGTAAAGACAACCTTTCTCAATGGTGAGATTGAGGAAGAAGTTTACATCGAGCAACAAGATGGATTTGTGACACATGAGAAGGAGTCTCATGTATGTAGGTTGAAGAAATCCTTGTATGGACTGAAGCAGGCACCTCGTGCTTGGTATGAGAAGATTGATGGATACTTGATGAGCTTGGGCTTCAACAAGAGTGTTGTTGATCCTAACCTATACTACCACATTGTTGGTGACGAGTGTCTGATTTTGGTCCTATATGTTGATGACTTATTCCTCACCGGTTCAGAAAGCCTTATTGTTGAATGCAAGTGTGCATTGGCTTCTGAATTCGAGATTAAAGGACCTTGGTATGATGCACTACTTCATGGGACTAGAAGTATGGTAGAGGACTGATGAGATTTTCCTGAGTCGAGGAAATTATACAATAGAGATATTGAAGAAATTCGAGATGATGGACTGCAAATCCATGCCTACACCGATGGTGATGAATTTGATGAAAATGAATGAGGCTTCTACTGATTCAGGCGAGACTGATCCACATCTTTATAGACAGATGATTGGATCATTGATGTATCTGGTTAACACCAGACCTGATATATGCTATGCAGTGAGTGTACTGAGTCAGCCGAGACAGACACACTGGATAGCAGCGAAGCATCTGCTGAGATATCTACGAGGCACAGTTGATTATGGCCTGAGTAAGATTTGTTGTAACCCTAATTTGTATTGTGAAGGGCACAAGTCTGCCCCACCATGTAAAAGATAATTAATATTGTGTAAAGATTAATTATATTTTTGAGTAGTACAAGTCGGCCCTATTGTGCCATTACACACACCTATTGTTGTGCTAGGTCTTGTATAAATAAGAGAGTAAATCCCCATTGGGGATCACTCTCATGTAGAATTTTCCAGGTCCTATCA